>JAAXOA010000489.1:0-23022 GCA_036561885.1 Salina celebensis
AATTTCTTGTTTGTGTAATCAGCTCAACTAACGTAATTATTTCGTATATGTTACCATTCATGTTTCTGAACGCGAAGAATTCCAAAAGGTTTTGATCCTTAGATTTTACGTGAGAGAAAGTATTAGGTATCACTATTGTATAAGAGAAAGCAGCTTCTTTTTATATATTTCTCTCACGGACAACACTACCTTAACTTTATATGTTCTATGTAAGCATGCGAGACGCGGCTGATGCCGAATATGATTATTTTTCGTAATTTGTTAATGGGAAAGATTATCAGTTAAAATTCGTAATTTTTTGTGACAAATGTACATATAATGCACGTAAACTTTCTCAGTCCTAAAATCCAAACCCCAAATTAAAGAATGATCTATTTTATAATGCGCTTTCAACCTTTGGGTTATGTTATTGGTTTTTCTTTTGAAGTATCCATTATACCTTGGTCTTTGTAATGGTATCGTGCTAGAAGAGTGCCTGCTGAGGAATCATAATATTGAATATCAAGGGCTATGGCCAAGTATCCCCGGATAACTTTCAAACAACATTCACGATTAGAAAAACTCTCGTTATATTTCCACTTTTTCGACATTTTCATATCTTCCAGTAGTAATAATATATGGAAACATTTCTATGTATTGCATATTTTCTTTTCCGTTTCAAGTATGCAATAACAAAAGAATCCTTCATACAACCAGTTGTGATTACATCGCAGGAAACAAAAATGCAAATTTACATGTGAAGCATTCGGCATTCGTCCACTGTCAATTACTGGCTATACACTCGTTATGAACGTCTATCTCCAATCTCCACATTGAATTGTGTTCTCTCTCAAGCACAAACGCATGTTTACATTATCGCATTGATATGGGTGCCGATACTGACTTCCGAGTTGTCACTGTATCCAACACGACTAATCATGAACATTGTGGGGGGAGCAGTCACAAAGACCCTTTGCCATAAACAATTCACCCAAGACGCTAAAATACGCTATAAAATCTGTTTTAAAGAAAAATTGACAGCATGATACGACGAAAAGGGCACTGGGAAGTTTGCCAAATTTATAGCCATTTCAATTTTTGACAGTTGAAGATGTCAGATACGGTAGTGAAATACGAAAAGCACTTACTTTATGGTAAAAACTTGCGAATTCCTATCTAGCATTGAAATTCGTGGCGTTAACATAATATGCAATGCGTATTTTAAAAAGTCGCAAATGACTATGGTATTTTGTTAGGAAACTATACTCACTAAATTTTCAGTGGGAAAAGTCAAAAAAGTATTTTCAGAAATCACCCCAACCCCCGCGTTGGTATGTTCCTTCATTTGTTAGCACATTACTTTCACTTATTCTTGTCATCTTTGAAAGTGTGTTCGTTTCTATCTGTGTGAATGGTGGAGCTAACCATTTGGCCGCCAAATATTATACCGTAGAATTCCTTGGGTTTCTTTAACTCGGAGCGTGCACCAACGAAAATGGTTCCATTATGATGCAACTTTCTTTTTTTCATGCGACTTTCTCCATAACCGCATCCCAGAATCGAGTCATAGTTGGAATTAGATCGGGATGCTATAACAATGTTGGCATTATTAACAAAGTCTATAATTTTCGTCTACATTGTGTCCAATAAGGAAGAGTATAAACAAGTCATTTTTACAGACTCTATTTTTATTTGGATAATTGGATTTGTACTTCGTGCAGAGAAGAAGTGTCAACACAAAATTATGATATTGGCGGAAAAAAATACACGAACTGGCACAGTGTAATAAACGGGTATGATAATGTTTGCATGAATAAATCCATTTATAGGTCAGCGGTCCTGCAACAGTTAAGATAAAATAAAAATAGACTGGTCCCTATACCACTGGAAATAAAAACTTGTTTTTACACAAAAGACATTTTGGAATAGCTTGGCCAGGACTGACCGCGGTTGGAATTTGGAACATACATGACCTGATTTTTCAACCTCAAAGCTTTCATGGATTAATAGAATGACACAATGGAATATTTTTATGTTTGTTTTATTTGGAATAAAAGAAAACTGTTCACTGCTGTTGTTGCTAAAATAATTCATATTTTTTAGTCGATTTTGAAGTAGAAACGGCAGCGAATTTTACGGATGCTGCATGTCCACTACAAAAATATAATAATTGAAGACAATCTCGGTATATAAATTTTATATGACATTCATTCAACAATAGGTTTTGTATTCTTTTTTTGTATAACTCAAACTTTCACTTTATCTGTCGTGTAGTTTATATGGGAGGAAATTCTGATTGAATGTTGGGCAATGTTTGTATTTGTAAAAACATGAATCGACTTTTACTAATTTGAAGATTACTTTTAATGGAAGTATAGTTTCAAGTACTAGTACAGTAAGTGGAAAGAAACAGCTATAAATTAAATGAAAACAATTATTAAGCTACGTGGTCGGAATGTTAATGAACGCCATTGGAGGCTGTATTCAATATACAATTTCTACTTGTTTTTCCAACAAAGAATAGTAAGATGAGTGAGAGAGAATGAATAGAAAATATTATTGCCGGTTTATCATATCAGAGCTTTAATAAGAACGTTAGCGTCAATACATTGGACATAATTGGGCCATAGCTACAGCTTTATACTTATTCATTATAAATACACACAATTACCTACAAATACACAACGCGAATCATACCCCGATTGGAAAACGACATCTTTAACCGAACTACTTACAGCCTTATTACATTACTACCCTAAAACCATAAACTTAGCATTTAAATGCAACATCCATTTGTCTATTCTAAAGCTGAATGAAATCCAACCATTGCATTGAACAGTTTAGTATGTTGAACCCAACACTAAAACTAATATCATATATTAAATTATTAATGTATTGTATATCAGTACTTATTTATGGCAGTCTTCCAACAGATATTTGTGGTGTCCAATGGAAGGTAGGAAGTTCAAGGGCGTTCAATGTCCGATTATTTACATAGATACTATTTACGCTCCTCTGTAAAAGGTGGAAGATCGTTACGTACGTGATTCAATATAAACTGAGCGAGAGATATTTCTTACTCCACGAATTTCATGGGCGCTTTCCAAAAAGGTTTTAAGCTTTTACCAGTCACGTCAAACTAGTATGTACTATGTACATAAGCTTTTCATAAAAGTCCTTACCAATACCAATGCCATCAGTTATTTTCATTCAGCCCATAAAAACCCTGTAGCAATGCTCCGAGTGTGATAGAATCTTGGCACTTCAAAATTATGAAATTATGGAACAGTTTTACGGAACATTCACTTTTACCGTTGCAACAATCGAAAGTGATGTAGTGTTCAGTCCCTGCTGGATACTTAGGTTGCTTATATGTTATATGATGTATACTCTAATACTCTATCATGACTCTGGTTGTAATATATTGTCGTAGTTGAGAACATTGAAGTTTGTCTTTCAGTGCTTTGTTTCCGTCTTCCTGACATTCCCTCAATAAACATTTCAGAAAGAATAGGGGAAGTAGGACACATACAAATGCAAAAGTCCGCTAAACAACTTTCTTATTAACTTTCTCTTTTTTTCTCCCACCACCATTCTTCTAAGGTAGAAAGTGAAAGGACACAGATCGTTGTTATCCCGATCCGAGGCGATGCGGTGTCACAGGGCATTTGAATTAGTCTTTATGAGAAATAAGCTCATTTTGACTGTACAGATTTGTTTTTCGTATTGCCTTAAAATCCAATCGAGCACAAGACAGCAGCATACTGCATTCGTGGTACGTACTCCCTTGCTAATACCAATTCTGCTTTAGTAAACAGAAGTATTGGAAAGTCAATTTTGTGCCCACGTGGTTCAAATAATGAATTGAAGACAAACCTGACGATCATTCTTCACATTACAGACAGTGTGTTAGCAGTGAATAGTCGTTTTGACTTATGCCCTGGCAATATCCAGCAACTAAGAAGCAAAATAGAGTATACTAGCTAGTTGATAGTGAAATTGAAAGAATCGTTACGTTGTAGTACTTCAGAAAATCCTTGCGCCTCAAGGATATACTATCAACTATAGAATATAGTGTAGAATCCTTATAGAAGCTTCTGGTTATTATAGAGGGGGCAATGAAAGACGCTCTGTTAGCTCAAGCTGTACACGCACAACTAGTACTATTTCCTACCTCTTGTGATCCTCTAAAACTTTGTTTATCAAGGATGTGTAAATATTTTTGATTAGCTTTCACTGTAGTTAGCTTTGTACTTGTATGTACAGAAACTTAGAAATAACAATAAACACTTTAGTTTAACATTCAAACGACGTGTGTGTCGCTGGCAGTCATTTGGATTTGGATATTGAAAAATCGGTATAATACTTGTTACTATACTATCCTGAAACTATTAACATAGACCATGTTGAGTTTGGAGGAATGTTTTCTATGAACACAAACACAACTACTTCTCATTTAAGACCATTTATAAAACTTTGTGAGAGAAAAGACGCTTGGCTGTGCCTTTCCAAGGATGTCATTCTTTATTAACGCAAGAGTGACTTTAATGAGCTCTAGTTCTATAACGTTCACAATAATGGGAAATGTTACCGAACAATTTCAATGTTTTTTTAGTCTCGAAAAGAATAAGATTTCAAAGATAATAATAAAAAACGTTGAAGAGTAATGATTGTGATAATAAGCTAGAGCCTTTTGTAATTTCAACCAACAGACAGACTTGAAACGTGAAGGAAAGTTCCCAAGGCCCTTGTTTGAATACGGGTAAGTCATGGTAACAAGGACAACAAAGTCTTCTTCAAAGTAATCTTTACTAGTTTTCCATATTTTACCTAACCTACTCCTTATATCTCTGATGTAAGGGCAGAAATTCTAAATTATTACTCAAGACCAGACACACGCGTGATTCCTGTCAAAAAAAGAATGTATGCTACATTAATTTGTCGCTTTTCCCTAGATAAGGGGTTTGCAAAAGGCTTTCTGGTCAGCTAAAGGTTTGACATCGTAAATTACTACGTGTGGGGTTATGTAGAATAAGTGAGCTGTCATAAAAACTGTTGAGAATTCTCATGGTGACGTTTGTTTACTATTACTTCGCAAGATGTGTATTTGAAAAGATTTTTTATTAAAAGCTTCTGAATCCCCGAGGGACCACTTGATCTCACGTTTGTTCTCGGTAGAAGTGAAAGTATTTGATTTTTTAGAAATATCTTTTAAAAGTAAGATGAAAGTTGTGGGAGGGAGCATCAAACAAGCGTTGATGAAATGACAAATCAAGGTTGTAATTTTATTTCAATGTAATAATCTCAGTCAGAACGTATAGACTCTTTAGTTTAACCAATGAAATAAACTTTTCGTTTGTTAGCAGTGAGGTTGCACGAAATTCCTTTCCCTTCGGAAAGCCCTAAAGTTATAATAGCGTGAAAAGTCCTTAATGGACCGTAAAATTTAATAAAATCAACACGACATAAGGTACTCAAAAGCTACACTTCTTTAGCCCAAAGTTTCTCTGGAAGCGATTTGTTCTTGTAGAAGAGAACACACCAAAATACAATATACCAAAGAGGATGGCAACGATAGCAACATGTAAACAGGAATATTTCTTTTAATGGCTTGTGCTCTTGAAGATTTTCTTTGTAGGTAAAGTTATCAGTCCATTAATGTGTCAACAAATGTTCGTGCTGGACTGGCAACATTTGAAAATCTTCAAAAAACACGATTTCTCTTAAAATGAAAATCAAAACAACCTTAAAGAACTCGAGCTCGATATATAAAACGTGTGGTAAACTTTTGCCATAAGGTTTTTGCCAAATTGATAAAAGCGTGAATTATTATATGCGACTGAATATTATGAAGTGCTGAGGTTCAAATTCTTCTCTTCACAAGGAAAACATCTTCTCAGTCCAGTCCACTAAAGGACAGTAATGAAATTGATGAGGATCCAGGGCAAATTGATAAATGAATTGGGTCATCTTATTCATTATTAGTCAGACCGTGGCATTGTATAACGTGCGTATACGCACTTTTTACAGTGTGGACTGGAGCGAGCCATCTAACACAAGCAAAAACCCCGACGACATGCAGCATTATGGTGTTGGGTAAATAAATTAGGTGTTGTATACAAGATAATTACACGTCTCTAGTGATATTACCTACTACAACTATCTCAAACAAGAAAGCACGTTTCGACGCGAGGCGGAAGACGAAACTGTATCAAAAGTAATGAGAGTAAATGACCAGGAAAATGGAACATCACGAAAGCAAATGTATCCCGAGTTTTACACGCTTCAGTGAACGCTTTATTTCTCTTCCATGAATATGATGCGATCTTCACCTCGTTGGTTACGGGAAAATGGACAGTCATTTTTATGGCTGGTCGATATTCTAGTGCACTGATTGTCCTACTTTTGCGTAAGCAAGATAGACATTAATATTCAGAAAGTAATCAGATTCCATAGGTTTCGATATTATTCTGAAATGGAGAAAGTTTCGCGATTAGCTGAATGAAGCATATGTTTATCAAGCTCTGGCTGCATCTCCTGTGCGTTAGCGTATTGTCCATGCACGCTATTTTAAGATCAGATCCAGAGTCATAAAATCTATTAAAACCATTATGAGCACTGTCAACTGTGTTATTGCCTATAAAACTCAAAATATGATTAGTACTACTATTCTCACTAGGGAAAGTTTGGGCCTTCAAAAGAAAAATCATCGTATTGCTAGTACCGTAACGGTTCCTGGTATAAAGTCGCTAGGTAGAACTTTGGTCTTACAAAACTACAATTCTATTCGATCCTTGTCAAAGCTCGGTCAAACCTAACATTTTTTTTACAAATTGAGTGAAATCCTGTGAAATTACAAAAGCATGTTCCATATACATCTTCCAGCTACACGTGCTGCTGACAGCGAGCAAGCCCTGTAGCGTCTAAGTGAAAGCGGTTATAATTGAAATATGGGTTTCTGATTCCTTTTGTAGGCATGGATTTTCTGGAGATTGCCCATCCACAATGTGTTCTTTAATGTACATTTTGATTTTTCTCTTTTTAAGTTTGCTGAATATTTGAATAAATCGGACAAACCCCCACAAACCCCAGAACTCTATGCATTGAAACTTATTTCAAAATCACTTTCATGCTCAATAATATTATGTATTTCAATGTCATTCTAGTTTTTATGACAGTGCGAGTCGACAGACGGCTTTCTCACAAGCATGTCGACTGAGCGGATACATTAAATTTGCAATTGAATAGAAAATTGTGTAACATCAATGGATCATATCCGAATGCGTAAACTTTTGTGATATTTTTCAACGGTTATAACTTCAAGAAGACTGAGGGTGAAAAGAAACGCATGAGTCATTGGTGAAAGTGCGTCCCAAAGTAACATTATTGGGAAGCTTGGAAGTTCTCGGTTCCCAAGTGAAATAAAAGAGAAACTCATTTTTATGCTACAATAATTATAATCTACCTCCATATATTTTACTTACTCTTTTTGTTATCTCTCACGCGTCTCAAGTCCCACTTTAGATAGAAGACGAATGACGCATAAACCGGAAAATTGTAAAGCAGATTATAACGCACATCTTGAGAGTAAAACATACTGTCATTTTTTTCGTGTCTCCTCAAACTACGAGTTTTCTAGGCCAAGGCAATAAACTCGCACTTTCTATCCTTTGGCGACCACAAAAGTAAAAAGAATGTTTTGGTTTTTTCAGCTCTATTGAATCTATCCTACATACTTTGAAGAACATTTTTTTTGTTAAGAAAACAGTTCCGTGAGAAAAAATGCGTAACGCATAAAATGAAGTGTTTTACAGATTGCTTGTGTTAAGGACCATTATTCGTGGTAGGAAGGACTTTTCGGAGCTATGTTGTATGTCTAAATGGGAAAAATGCATTTGATAGAGCTTTTAGTTTTGTTTGTCAACACAAACCCCATTCTTGTCCATTCACTCAACTAGTCAGTGAAAAGAATCATTGTGAAGGAGTCGAGAACCTTCTAAATTACTTAGGTTCAATACTAAAAAACACATTCAAACCGTTATTTCTGAAAAATAGAACGAAAATGTCTGGTGAAAGCAACACTATCTCTTGAAAACGTATTATTTCAAGAAAGGGTTTGAAGGCGTGAAAATCGTGATGCGTAAAACAATTTTTACTACTATTGTGTCCCCATTTTACTTATTTCCGTCATAAACGTCTTAAACCATGGCAACAGCAGCATAATATTTACATAAAGAAAGCAAAGAGAAAAATCCCTTGCACACTGAATTGGACAAAGAGTTTCGGTTTTGAAGAATGAAAAATTTAGATGTTCTCCAATACGTTTTCTTTGTACTTTCTTATTTGTTTAAACGAAAGTTTCTCGGTAATGCAAAACCGCTTTTAATGAGATCATGTCATTAGATGTTGAGTACTGCAATTCTTTTGCACAACATTTTAAATCTATCAGGATTTCCTTGATTTTGTTACTGTTTGGATTACCTATTTGCTACTTTCATCATTTAAAATGTAGAAAAAAGTTGCACTGAACCATCTTGGATACCCTTGTGTGTTGGTCGTAAGCCTAAAAATCACAACTTCAAAAAAAAAAAAAAAAAACTGAAAAACCAGCTACCAGCTAAGGTATAAAGAAATCAAATAAATGGGATTCATCCCGAACTTCATCCCTACTCCCTACCTAAGTTTTTCCCCGTGCACTACATGTAACTGAATGAAAGCTATTGAAGGAACATCTCGAACGCGTAGCCCATCAGGCTTCAGCTCTAACTGCTCGCGTATATAATACAATTTTCCCTTATGTCATCAATTCGCGCAAACCGGCTGAGTCTGAAAAACGCAACTTTTCTCGGAGAGGATACAGCGGTAGTAGCAAATAAATCTAAAGTTAGGAACCAATAATTCAATTTTATTCTTTTGATCGTAGGCTGTCACATTGTTTTCTCCTTTGTTTTTATTTACAACTCAAGCATGACCAATTGTTTGCTGAACATTAAGTAAAATTTATTACTTTGTGATATCACCATTTTTCCTTTCATTTCATGGGAAGCTGATAGCGCCATTATCATCCTGTAACAATGGTATCTCATCGAATTTCATGTGGCTGTGGCTGCGACTAACTTTCCCTATTGCTTTCATTTTTATCGCTAACACAGCTTGTTTAGATGCTCAAACTATGCTCTTGCACCGTGTTTCACACTTTTTTTCTACGGAAAGCAACACAAGTTGTTGACGTCAGGTTGCATAACCGAGTAAAGAAAAACAATTTCTCTTTGAGTTGCGTCTCATCCTTGTCAGTATTTTTCTGACTTTTCACTTGCCTTCGATTCTTTTTGTTGTGGTTACGATAACATAAAAAGAGAAAATTGTGCAAAACCTAACAAGCCTGAAGTGAGTCAAAGGAAGAGTCTATAAGGGAAACATGTTTTGATAAAAAGGGTGTCGCAGGATTCTCACAAATACCTCCTACTAACTGCAAATAAAACCATTTTCATGTTTTAAAAACCAACAAGAAAAGATTGCTCGTTTAGGGCTACTTGTAAGAGGTTTTGGTAATCCTAACAAATTCTTTTGTATTTTGTCTGACTGCAGCACGGGTTTCGTTTGCAAGTGTTATATTCTTCAAGTAGTCCTTGAGGTTTTAGATATCAAAGATGACAAAAGGAACTTTACATATAAAAGGAACGATATTAAATTAAACGTGAAAGTATATGACATCTATGACGGTTATTCTTTGAGAAGTATTGTAGAAAAACTGGAAGTACGCCGAGAGGGTACTGAAGATAACTAGCGTTGCACCTGCAGGTTATTTTACAAATGTATAAGTAATATTATTAGTAGGTTTTGAGGTCAGAGAGAAACTGATGCTTAAGTGCGTATTTTCTTACAACAAAACATAGTACTGGATTTTACTTTAGGTAATTGAGGTATCGGGTCTATAACAGTTACAGTTCTTTCCGTAGTATGTGCAACAGATTAGGATGTATGTTCTAAAATATTAATTTTTGTCCTGTCATGGTTGAAGTCACTAATATAGAAAGCGGGAAAACTTTATTAATGGGAATGAGTTGGAGAATTGAAGATCAAGACGTAAGCGGAATGCGATGGGTAATACTGATACAAAATGGCAACTACGTATAATGGTTGGTTCTACTTCTTGATCTAATGGTTAGAATGGTTAGTGCTTTAAGGTAGGGTAGGAGGTAGGATCCATCTATCAATTGACGAAACTCTACCCTATCACCTATATTTTCTTGAGCGATTGTATTGTGTGCATGTGCAATGTGTCAGTTCCAATATTTCAGTTTCTATTAAATAACAAAGTAACTGAAAAACTAAAGCCTGCAGCCCATTTCATATCATGTCTTCAAAGAAAAAAACTTAGGTTTGACCAGCAACACATAAAATCAAATCATATAACTTATAACAAATTATTGCCAGACTGGTAGCCTGTGCTTATTTACGACAAATGCATCTGAGAAATTCGCCCGGTGTTATGTTATGACTATGAGAGATGAAACTCAGTTCCATTTTTTACACGCTATAGATCAAATGCGCAACCGAAAGTGTGAAAGTACCTACATTTTTCCGTGAGGCGTTTCTGGTCACGTAAACAAGCCTGTTGATTAAAAACATTCTTGGAGTTGCCGAAAGATTACCACAGATTCAGCCCATATGATGTTACTAGGTCACCCGCCACCAAAACCTCAAACACTAAAAATGAGATCGCACTGTGCTCTCATCTCAATCAAGTCCTTCAATTTTGGCAACACATAATCCAGAAAACTTCACTTCTTCCTTAATGTGTTCCGTTCAAACCGCAGTCAGACTATGTAGTTTTTGTTCCCTAGACAATCGAAAATTTCTTAAATACCAACTTCACAGTTGCGTGTGAGTGAACGTGGGATTTGCAACCTTCTTTTCCCTCACAAGTCATCAATAGTACTGAAGCTACGGTGTTTTTCAGATAAACTTTCTATGTAGAGATGCCTGCGTGTCAAAGTATTTCCGTTCCAAAGGAAATGGTTTTTAAAGAAACCTCAGACTCATAATATTAATGAAAAGATGCTCGGTTGGTTTTCGGTATTAAAGGAAAACTCTGAGGACTACAAACTAATTTTTAGCTGAAAAGTTTTAAAAAGCTGTGTTCACCTATGAAAAATTATGCAGCTACCGCTTTGCAACTTACTATGCAACTCGTTAGTATGAAATACGTGAATGATCTACGAAAACCTTTAAAAAATTAGTCATCTCCAGAATATCTTTGGATTAAATTAACGGAATAACGTATCAGAACTCAGTACAATTGTTCCTATTCGTGGGGCAATTCAAATGGTTAATGTTTAATATAACAAAATTTTGAAGACTAGCCAAAGTATTAAGATAACAACAAGATGAAAAGAAAAATGATTGTGTATTAAATCTGCCAAGAGAAGAGGTTAAACCACAGTATAATTTATACGCTAACTTTGAATCTTTGTAGTCAAGCCTGGTTGGCAACTTCAGAAAGTCAAATAATACAAATTCATTATGCACAATAAATATACGATACGCCACAAAAGTTCTTATTGAGAGAGATCAAGATTCTTTATGGAAATACTGAAACATTAGATGGGATTAAACAAGTTCATGGTGAAAGTAAAGCGGTATGTAGTGCTGGTTCAAGTTCCGGCTTATGTGGGGGTAATATGAGACGGAAACAAAGCCTGCAGAACTGATACTTTTGTTGTACGAATTGAAAGCATTGAAAAGATTTTATATCAACTCTGATTGTAACCATAGCTGTTAAGCTTGAATTACAGTCGCCGAGTCACTATAAGCGTAGGACTAACTCGTTACTACAGCTTTCTCCGAAATTATGCAATTTGATGATATATTTCTATGGAGTATCATGCAATTAAAATCAATGAAACTTTGAATATGTCAGCATAAAATTCAATATGAACAACATTTCCCAGTTAGATTTGTAATGTTTGCAAATGAAAATAGAGACACGTAAGTATATTGAGGGCTTTGATGAAGCGGAAAATGCAAAATGTAATACTGTTTGGAAAAGTTTGGTAACATGCATTTTCGGGAAATGTTCTAAAAGTACACACTGCAGATATAGCATCTGGTTTGATTGGAGCTCATTTACTAAATTCTACCACGTGACACGTGAAAAGGACATAAAGCATCTTGTTTTTCTCCTTCTAGAAATTTATGCCTTGTTGATTTGATTACATAATGAATGACACATAATGCGATAATGCGAAACTACTTGAATGATCGATTTCTACTTACGTAAGATATTAATGGTAGATTCCAAGCTGCTGCAACTAAAGCTTCCGACTCGCATGTGTCTTCAGGACCTCCTATGAAACCGATCGTGCCACGATCTCTCATCTCTGTCATGATTTTGATAGGTAGTGATGTGAGCCGTAAATCAGAGCTGCAAATCGTTAAAAATATAACAAAATAGATGAAAACCCGAATGCCAGTTTTATTACAAAAAATGTAATAAATTGCTGGTGTTTGCAGTTGGAACTGCATCTCTGCTCGTGTGAAATGTTTCAAATATTTGTCTGACTTTGACCATGGAACCGCCTACTCCATTGTGATATTTTTTTTACAAAAGCTTTGCATCATACAACATGGCATTTTATCCGCCAGGTTTTTCTCTTCACTTCACATACTTCGCTTTCACTCATTCGGTAAAATGAATATGCCCGGTTCACTTCATTCTCAACATCTTCAAACGAATGCATCGGGTAATCCGAAGTTTCGCTTATAGTTCATTGTATTTTCCGCCTATTATGGCAAATTTTGCATCTGGGATTGCGAAAATGTACTTGACCAACTTGTGGTTATGTTCAAGGTTTTAAAAGCGGGCTGTATTTTGAGCTGGGAGCAATATTGCTTATTGTGAGTAGTTGTACATATTTTCAAAATCAATTCAAGCCTTACCTTCCAATATCTGCTGCAATGTATCGTAACTTTCTTCCTGGTAGCAGATTTGGGTTCTCGTTCACTCTCTCAACGGCCAGCCGCAGAGCTCCTAGATTCAGTTGGTTCTGGTTGTATGATGACAGAAATCCGAAAGTTATGTTGTAATCTTTTATGGAATCTGTTTGGCCATCATTGCACTTCTTTAGAGAATTCCAATCTGCGCCTAGTCTCACACCGGAAGTCGCTGAATCCTATTACAGCATTAGAACCATCAGAAAATGCTTGTCATCATAATTTAGCAACCATATCTGTCTCCAAAAATTCGTTTGCTTACTAACATTTACTATATTGGGCATATGATGTTGCGAACATTGTATTTGAGAGTTTGAGCCTATACATTGTCCTACATATCAACCTATCCTTTGAGACATACATAAAAGGGCACGTTCCTCAATGCTATATAAAGATTGACGATTGAAGTATATGATCTAAAAGACTATCAACATACTTTCAAAACGTACTTGTTCCTTTAGTGCGAATTAAACGAATTCATGACCTACACCCCCTTATCCGTATAAAAACTTAGTTATAAGTCTGGAGCCAACTCAAACATTTCTGTTTGAGTCATTAAACTTTTTATTACGTAGGCGTGATCCATCCGACAAGTTAATGTAAACTGTTACATAACAAGTTCAATTTCAGTCCAGTGTAGGAGCACTCGTTAGGATTCTGTGAGAAAATTCTTTTGACAGCTACTCTATTTTTGCAACAGTTTGTCTCGTGTCCTTTGGAATACTATTAACGCGATGAGGGCTGTCATTCAATATTAGTACAAAAGTTGGCTCTATTTTCATTAAAATGTCTATGTTGATGACCACTTTGTCAGCGTTAGAATAATTGAACATGTGGATGGACATCTTACAATGCTATACTGAATTGAATAGGTTCTGCTATCATGATCCTCTACAAAAATAAATCAAATAAAACCATACTTACCTCGTCTTTCACGCACTTCCATGATGCAAAACTTGAAGAAGTCGCCACACTCACATTTAAACCTTCATACGTCCTATCGATAGTTGAGGTAGTCGACAAATTCGAAAAATGGCCAAACGAAGTCGCATTTCCTTTGTGAATCGTTGTGTTTCTTGCAGAAGAGACTCCACTGCTCGCTCCATTTTTATTACTCCGATTAGATTGAGTGTGGCTATTCTCATTGTTAGAATCAAAATTACTACGATTCCCTGTAGGATCGTCTCCCATGTAATTCGGGTCTAAATCAGAAGAGCTGCCAGAGAAAGAGTCATCCTCAAACCTGAATGGCCGATTTACAGAAAGATGCTCAGTTTTTATTCTGGAGTATTCCGCTGAGTTTTCCAATTGTGATTCTTCTTCATCGTCCCCAGAATATGATTCCAATTGCTTGTCGTGAACATTTTCCCGTACATTAGGTTCTCGATGTGATGGTGAGGATGATAGACCCGTTAAAGCGATGGACGACGGATGTACCAGTTCTTCCGCAGAGGATCTTGTAGGGATGGAGGTTAGTACCGTGGAAGGTGAAAAGGACACGAGCAAGATTAGGGAAAATGCTTGGAAGGGATACCCATTGATGGAGAACATTGTCAAGGTCGTCTTCATCGTATATTTGCGAATTTTATACCGAGCATTGACCACTAAATGAGTGGTACTATAAAATTTTATATGGAATCAAGGTGGTCTTGAAATCTATTACTGTTAAAGTTCACTTCTTATCTTCTTTTGTACTTTAAAATTATGATCGCTTCAATAATATCTCTAACTTGTTTCAAAAGGGTTTATGTTTTCCAATAAAACTGCGAATTTTTTTGAATCAATGTAATTATGATCACTTTTACGTTGCTTCAGTTTCGGTTTCATTGTTTGATGCAAATGTTGTATGACTCACGTTACCCCAAAATGTTTTCATGAAGAATAAGTCATTCTTTAAAGTTTTTAACCAGACATGGTAATTTGCCCGTGTTTTAACAATCAAAACCCAAAATACGGGCTATTTGGGGTTTTAATGTGTTTTAATGGGTTTAAATGTACTTTAATGTACAAAAATGGGAAATTTTTACAATGCCATTTACGACCATGTGAATTGCATTTCAGGGCGTTAATGTTTATCAAATTTAAGAAATTGACGTTGGAGTAAAAACACTGTTTTACATGCGGTATCATTTGAAAAATTTTTAACGTTGTATGTTTCACTGTCACTGACTATCCCGACTCGTCCCCGAGGACAAGGTAAAACGTTAAAAATGAATCACAGTCCAAAATAGCTGAATTTTCCAGTGGTTTAGAAGACGATCCAGACAAACCAAGAACTGAAATCATTTTCAAACTGTTAACAATTACAAAACATACGCGTAGCACAACATGTTTTTTATGTGATTGAGTATTGATATTTCTATCAAAAGCCTTCGCACTATGTTTAGGAGATGGACACTGACGAAAATCAAAGTCAATGTCAAACAAGATTTTTTTTTGCAAATGCACGCAACTTTTTGCCTACGCTGAAGAAACCTGCGTCTCTGCTGACAGCAAGGCTCCTGTAGTATTTTCTGGCACAATGAAACGCTTCAAGCCAAAAACAAACAATCTTGTTTCTTAACTAACCCTGACTATCATCAACCAAAAAAAGTTGACTTCTACGAAAAGCCGTGGCAAACATATAATAACAAATCACAATTCACGTCGTATTTTTTAGTGAATTCTCAGTCACATTAGTGGAAGAGACTTGGCGGGCCACCTTGCGTATCTCATCGACAATATCACAATATTCGATTATTATTATGATTGTTATGAGTCTTCAATTATGGTGTTTTGCACTCCGCATCACGGATTTAGTCATTAATCATTTTATAACAACGTAACTTATTCTTGACCGTGCAAAATTGTAAGGTGTATTTTCAAATCTTTCGAGAAAAATAGCAACTTTGTGTGAGTGTTGTCAAAGGAATAGTTATTTTAACGAATCATGTGCAATTAATTGCAAGACTTGATACGAACTGACATCAACGTATAGTAATGGTACGTTGCAAGCTATGGTGTTCCCATGAAGACATGCTTGATATGTTCTTAGATCAAAGAATGACATCGCTCCCAAGGAATACGGACAATGTCAATGTGTCCTTATCAAACAGCTTCGGTTCTTATTGACAATGATTGTTACTATGAAGCAGTTGCCTTTATTCGTATTTGCATGCGTTAGGAGAATGTCCTCACATATTAATTTGTTTGCAGTTATTGATGTAAATTGTGCGTATATAGTACATAAATATAAAATACAAAGAATCTACCTTATTAGATCCGGACAGGAACATTTGTCATTTTGGCGAACGTGTCACATTCGCACAGACTACACTCGCTGAGTTAGCATGATTATGTTAGTTTGACAAAAAAAAAACTCCCTGTCAAGATTCACAAAGACTAAGTCTATAAATTTGACTACTTTGTCTGAATTCAGATGTAATAGTCGTTGTCCACGCCTGGGACGATAAAACAATAATACTAATTTTTGACTGGGCTATACATACGTACTTCCTTCCTGTTCAATTGATGACAATTTTTAGCTTCGTGTGTAACGTGATCGTAAAATATCATTATGCTTTTGCAGAAGCTTGCTACTGACTGGAAATGAACTATTAATAGTAGCCTGAGCTGACTTACCGTTTAACGTAATGCTGCAACTGCTGCGCTTGATAATGACAGTTTATGTTTTATTTCCGTACGAGAGTTTCGCCACTTCCAGACTATAATTTTAGGCCGGACCTCGCAGCACCAAATAAATACTTTGGGTTTCACTCTGTTGAAGTTTGATAACGGTGTGGAGCAGACTGATTAGGAAAGATAACTTGATAAAAATGTCTTGAAACCTTAAATAGCTGTGAATTTTACTGCATACTAGTAGCAGACTTTAATCGGCACTGTCTAGTTTTCTGCATAATACAAAGCTGTGAGATGCTCCACATGGAGTGAACAAAGCCCAACTGAGGAAACGGACATGGTGTCAGTGTGCATATATATTCTCTTCATCTTTCCAAAGCGGAGCGTGGACTGCTAGATCGGTAAAAGTGAAGGCTTGCTCGAAAACTGAAAAAGGTTGGAACGCATTTTGCTGCGCTTTTGCCAGCAAACAGACTCACAGAATTATAGTGTTCTGAGATGTACCGTTCTCAATATTACATACTTGTTATATTGTATGGCTCGCAAAATTATGATTTTTATTGCAAATTGGTTGGACATGGCACATCTGATAAGCTTGTGGGTTAATAAGGTTGGTGGTTTCATAGAAAACTGTATGTTGTACGTGAATTGTGAATCATAGTTTGTCTAGCCGGAAATAATTTGTGATTTCCAATGTCATCAACGAAATAGCTGATAAGACACAGAAAATGTTGCGATCCAGCAAACAGGTTGTGTTCTCTCGTCAGAAACTTTCTCCAGGAAATGTGGTCTATCTCTCAAAATGAGCAAAACTATGATTATCTGCAAGCAAGGTTTTACTACACATAACTTGTAGATTGGGAAAACCAAATTTTGATGAAATGTTGGATGTTTGGTTATCTTGGAATACAGCTTTAGTAGAAGATATCGAAAGCTACATCGATTGAGCTTTGAAGCTCATTTTCCACCCAGCGCATCGGAGATCGGAAATAGGGGCAACAGCATAACATCCACAGTTGACGTTGACAGTTTGTAGTCATCCACTCAAACTATCTATATTCACGTTTACTGCATTAGGTGTTCAAATTACAAGGAAATGAATCAAAGGCATCCTTGGATCAAACAGTGTAATAATAGCATGAACATCAAATTTAGCAACGGATTTTCGTTAGCCAAAGCATAAGGACAGAAATACAACGAGCGAATGATGCCAAAAGCGGATTTCCAAATTCGATACAATTTTTAATGTTATGTGAGCAAGTTTTGACTTTAATTTAGTAATAAATAGATTTCAATTTACACCTAGTTTAATCAGAGTATGTATGTTATTTTTCAACTATTAAAGCGAAATTTCTAAGGAAGAATTTACCTCGAAATACAAGTCCACTTTTTATATGTTTCCTGTGATATTACCTTATAATATTTATATTGATTCAGTACCTGTAAACACAAATCCTATTGTGCTGTATTGTATGAAAAACTATCTTTGGCTTGCCCCTAACGAACATGGCGATTAGACACAGTTTTAGTAAAGTACCTGCTTCCGCTGGTTATTTTTGTTTGATTAAAAAAGCTATTAAAACAATTTTTTTTCATAGTAGTTCTCCCATTTGACTCACAGCTACAAACATACTTTAGCACGACAGCTACAGACCACATTTGAATTAATGCCGAAAAACAAAATAATCAGTTATCATTTTAAAAGCTTTCAATTCTAATAACCACCAAAATTGACTGTGACATGCAGCTATTGGTTTTCCAATTGGAATGAACAAATTACGATTTAAATAAACTGAATACACTAAGTGTCGAAGTAATAAGATGCATGCAATTGATACAAAGTTAATACGATCACGATTTGTCACAGAGAATATCGCCCGTTCGTGTTACATATAGCTTATCTTGCAATAATTTACATTATACAAAAACAAGATTTTTTATTTACACTTTATCAGAAATACATGCTTTAGTATAAGTTTTATCAATAAAGAATCTGGCTGGACACCCCTCTAACGATAGAAACCCAGATTAATACATTGATAAGATTTTTTGTAAGTATCTGACGTGATTGATCTATGCATTCGAATGGATCCTAGCAGCAACAATAACTTGACAATCTTATTGAATGCATCTGACATTAAATACATTACGCGTTGTAGAAATCAAGAAGAACTAGAAACAATGTATTTTTTCACGGTAAGTGGTTATCTTAGTTTGCATGTCTTAGGCTGGCAACGTCAACTTCTTTCCTTTCATAACTGAAAATCAAAAATACCACTCATGTAACTCTATTTTTAATTAATTTCATTTGAAGCTTGATCCTGTTTTACATACCTTTGGTAAAATACAAGTAGAAGAAATCACAGTACAAAATTGTTTGCACAACTCCTGCAATAATGGCAATTAAGTCGTAATATTCCTCGGTATAGTATCGCCAGATCCAGTTGAAGATGTACAGGGCTACAAACACAAGTAATACAAATCTTTAGACAAACTCGTTAGTAAACAATAACTTTTTTGTTAAGTTTACAAGGTTTTCCTAACCTCTGTATGAGCCAAGCGCAAACAAGTAATGACTGGTGATAGATTCTGCTTCTCCGGTTTTGGACACCATGAACAGCTGGGGAAGGATTGCTACGGCTTCCAGGTAGATACTGAAGGTCCACATAATCTGCGAAGGGGGCAAATTCAAACCATTAGCAAACAATGTTTACAACTTGTCATGTCAATACTGACTAATCGTAAGTATCTCCAATCCATTACGTACCTCCATAAATGAAAACTCATGGTTTAGAACAAGGGCCAAGATTGTCACCGGAATGAGCAGGAATTCAACTCTAAAGGCAAGATCCAGACGAATTTAGTCACTTGAATTGCCTCATGAGTAGCCTAATTACTGAACAATTAAATGATATTTCTAATCTTACCTGAAAACGTCATGGTTCGAGTCATACGTCGCTTTAAACTTGACATACATCATATAGATTGTGGCGTAACTGGCAGCAATGAAGAAGACCTTCATAACCGTATTGTACATGCTCACCCAGTTGGTAAATAGATCCAAATATCTCGCAGTGTACGTTAGCGCAAAAAGCAACTGAGATCTTCCACTGATTCCTTTATAAAAACAAACATCTCAGTTAAATTCATTACAATCACTAACTCTCCATCAAACTTCCAGTGATAATAATTAACCTTACCCGCACAACTTCTCGTTTTCCATATTTTCACCAGCAATATGATAATAGCTAAGAGATGGGACATGTCCCCGGCTAACCGGAATATATTCATGTTTACGGTTTTGATTTGCAAAAACCCTCCAACTGTTTTGTGCTGTAATTCCCAAACTCTTTATCTTCCTCTCCGGTGCACCATACAATCACTGATTTCCACTTTAATCTCGTAAAAGTATTACTAAAACTGCCAACTTTGTGTCAGCTGCAATGTTTGACAGTCAGATGACAGGTACTTCTTTTTCTACTCTCCTACTACTGTCATCAACTCGCAGAAAACAAGCCACAGTCTTAATTGTTCCGTACGGCTAGATGACACTTAACTGCAAGCAAATCCTTGAAGCAATTAGCTTGTCTTAATTTTTATCTCAAGTCTTCAAGTTGTTTCCAATGTGTATTAATAAATTTGACTTTATGACATGCCGGAGCAGCACCAGACGACGGGATACACTACAAGCATACCAGAATGGATCATATTGATCAGCATACAGAACCATACATCAACTCAACATCGCCAGCTCACAACCAAACCGAGACGGCTAGCGGCTGTGTATTATGCATTATGCACACGTACACCTAACAACTCTCGGGATAATAACGCTTTTTGAAAATTTAATACAACTATGAATACTACGGTCTATACTTAATTAACTGATTCAAAGTCTATTCTATCTTAAGTTAAGGAACATTAGGTAAGATAGGAACATTTTCATGACACTATGAGCGAAACTGATTAAGCAAAATCTAAATTTTTTTCATAGCAATACAAAATTTGAGCATGTCCTGAGAAATTAAGTTTATTTGGGATATTTCTATTTAATTTTCCCACTCGTTCTCTTTGTCATTCAAAAGCTAATTTGGGTTCAAACTTAATAACGATTTGAGGAGCATTAATGGAGCGTTACAAGCGAAGCCTATTGGTTTGGCTAATGAAGATAAACCTTAAAGCAGTCATTTGTTACGTGGACTAAGTCAATACAAACTGAACGGGTGAAGATAGAGTGTGTGACGTGGCTCTCTCAAGCAGCCTCTTAGGTTTAACTTGGTATCACATTTAGCGGATGAGGAATATGGAATGCTATCTAGTGGTAAGCCGAGAAGGCGAGAAAGTAAGGCTATTGCATGTGGAAGAAAGATGTTGTGAAAGTTTAAGACTCTGCTAAGTGATGGTAGAAGTGTAATGATAATAAGTATGGCATTTTGAACGTGATCATGAAAGACTTTTGTATGAAGAATCGTCCATAAAACTGTCTTTGGACAAACCGTGTCATCAAATATGGCAAATACAGTTAAGTGGCCGTCTAGAACAAATAGCCATGTTTGAAAATAATTGAGCATTGTTTAATGATGTCAAGCCGCATTGAATCACTGAAGGCTTGTATAGTATTTCATACTGATGATGATAAAATGCGTTCAGGCATTCTTTAAATTGCAATATAGCACCTATGGACATGCATGCAGGGAGGCATCGTTAGTATCATTACGCGAGGGGGAATTCCATGTATAGGCATAAATAATAAAAACTTTCATTGTCAGTTTTACTGCTGGATGAATACAATCCGGGTTGCATATCAAGTTAGACTATAATTTTGCTGTTTTTGTTGTTATAATCGGTTTGAGGACCTGAGACAGGAAAAATTAATCCTGTAGGCGTACTAAAGTTTGTTGACAAAGATGTCCATTTTGGTTTGTCTCTTACAAACAAACAAACATTGTCTTCTTGTCATAGCTAAGCAGTGGATGTCAAACCGACTTGTTTGATGGGCTCATATTTGACCATTTTCGTTCGTCTTGGTCAGGTTAAAGACTCAATAGTAGATTTGTGCCGAGTTTTTCCTCTAGGATGTGAGTCCTAGCAAGATGGGGCTACTTGTAATGCAAGTTATGTAAGCTATGCTTATTATTTTGTAGGACGTGATTTGAAAACAAGAAAGCACATTTTGACCTTAAGAAGTCGACAATCGACACAAGAATGAAATCATAACTTGCACAAAGGTGAAGAACACAAGTATCGCTGCATTACAAAGTATTTAGCCTTATAGCGTGAAAATGTAAAGAATGTTCGCTAAACCGATCAGTTGTCAGCTAACAAAACATTTTTCTGAAATGCACGTTTTTTAGCCTTACGGAGCATCCAAAGTTAAGAATTTAAAAAATTGCCATCTTATCGAAAGAATCTATGTTCTGAGCATTCGATTGTCTCATTTTACGTATGCAATAAGAGCCTTGTACAATGTCGTCCTATAGGAATAGATGTTGGGAACAAATTTTATGGGTAACCGATACTCGGTGTAGTGTGAAAAACAAATTATTAGAGAAAAGTTAAGCCTAGGCCCTGAATCTGAAATTTGTATATAGGAAGAATCCAACATTTCCATGTCCGTTCGTAGAGTTTACACTCAACATTTATAAGTATATGACAGTTTTACTCTTTTTTGTCGCCTATTTAGCTTTGGGCCTAACTACGATTTGAGAAATAATGAATAAAAACGAGCTGATAGTATGGTTAGACATTGGACTCCAAATAAAATAATCATGCAGTTTAATTGCACATGCACGATCTTCCGCTGTCAAAATATAAGCTAATTAATGTGTGCTTTCAAATTTTCGTTGCAATGAAGAACAAGACGAGTGAAGTATGTACGTACATTTCAAAGATTAGGCAGTGTATAATCAAGTGAATTGATAGGGACTAAGTCCGGTTTTTCATGATAAATACGAGCTATTTGTTGTTTCCATTCTGCCGTAAGCCGTGTTCAACCTCAAGATATGACGTATACTTTACCATTTATGCTATTATGAGTTTGAATGTTATCTTCGAAAACCGGACTGTGAATAAATGACATACTGTTATCATCATTGCGGAATGAAATGGTGTGAGAATGGAATTTGCCTGTTTCTCCATTCAAACAAAAAGCCAAGGATTTCTGCGGAAATTCCTCTCACAAAAATCATGATAGATGATTATCATTAAACAGTGTTGGCAATCATCAAAAATGTTCTTTACACACATTCCTAGAAACGGTTAATTGAAGTCGTTGACAAACTGAAATTTGTCAGCTCACTCAAATAAAAATTCAACGGCTTGAATTCGTCTTAAGGCTGTGGGTAAATTATGACGTAGTTTATTTCTGCATTTATTTAAAAGCATGACTCAATAGCAACATAAAAAATCGAAGATCCCAGTTACAATTAT
>JAAXOA010000490.1:0-23019 GCA_036561885.1 Salina celebensis
CACCAAATTTTGTACGGTAGATGCTAGGAGCCTTCCGCAGAGGATGTTAAGGTTTTGGTTTAAATCAGGCACCTGCAAGTGCAGGAGTTATGCGTCTTAATGCCCAGTTTGCAGTGTTTATTGACTGGGTATGACATGCAACTGCAAAGAATTTAATACAAAGATACTAGAAATAGAAAGATTTGCATACAATACTAAAGGATTTTGTTTGTAAAATGCTGATAATAAGGGCAAAGGCACGGGTGGCAAGGCTGCAAGATTTTCATCTTTCATTACACTTATGGAAGAACAAAAAGTTCAAAATTCGGAACAAAGTGAGTTACCAATTTCTGGTAACAAATTAAACACTGCGGAAGTTCAGTATTTTAACTATGGAACGGTCGGATACGGAAGTGATGACACCGGATACGGAGGGTACGGCGGATATTGAAGGGGAAGTTTTCAAAATATTTCTTTTTTAAGCACAGTATTACTTTGCTCACACATATAATTTCTTTAAAATCACTGCACAACAATTCATACCGATTTTTTAAATCTAATTCTCGATTGGATTCTGGGTTTAGTTCTCAATTACGCTGTGTCAATCATATAAATTAAACAAATCACAATAATATATAGATAGGGAGTAGATATAAGTGGTGGCGTTGGTGATGACGGAGATCAGACTATGAATTATGCAGTTGTCGTCAGTACCCCCCACATTTAACACAACTGATAATATATTTACTTTGTGCACATAATACGGTTTTGCGTTAAGTGGGAACTTTTTAAAAATGCATTTTTAAATCTTTTGCAGGTCATGACAGCTACGGCAGTTATGGCGGGCACGATGGGTGTAACGGTAAGTGTTGCAGATAATCAGCATCTGCAACATTATTCGGATTTACATATATTTACATAAAGGATAATTTTACCCAATTGAGTTTAGCAAGCAGTGAATGTAAATTTTATTTCCACAGGACTTCCAACTTTCCACCCTACGTACAAACTTTCAGCGTCATCCTGATTCCCTGTCTTATAGTCCTATCCCCGGTATAACACCCTTTTCCATAGTTTTTAAACTTACCTAAATAGTTTCCATTACTCGTCAATCTCACAAAATTCTTCTCGTTTGTGTGACCTGAAAATGCGGTCATATAGTCTGGAATTCATCGAGATTCATTGTTTCAAATATCTATCCGTTGACGCACTGATAGTGTCATGGGCCCCGCAAAATTTAACATAACTTACGACTTTATTATGGCCAGAGAAAACATCCAAACTTATTTGGGACTGAGGTTTGGGATGTCATAGTAGTGGACACAGTGGTCGGCAGAGCTAAGTCAAGGCATTCTAGAGAATGAGGAATTCGTCGTAGTTACTGCTTGCATATTGGTTCTTTTAGTAACTGGACTAAGAGACACATCTGATTTATTGTTACCCGGCTATAACAAAGAGTTCGTTGTCCTTGTCGAATTTAATGCTGAAAACAATGTTTGCATTGAAGGAGCTCATTATTTCTTTTTTCATTGGAGGAGTTATCGTAAGATAACATTACCAATGGTTTCAGTGAGTAGTACTAGGTGATCCGGTCAAGAGCTTGACAGAAAGTGGCATCGGGGAGATTGTTTGGAATCATTGCATCGTCAACGTTGGCGGGGTCTAACTCCTGGAAGGAAGTGGAAGTAAACGATAGATAAAGGAAAAGGAAAATGAAGATACTCTTACTAGTTTAGCTGATTCCGCCGAGATAATAGTTGCTGTACATCAATTAACGGTTTTGGAATAATTTAAAGTTAGCTTTTAATGCGGCCGGATTAGTAATTTTGAAAATGTAATTATAAAATCAAAATAATTTTATGTTAAAATCGGTTAACAGATCGGACATTGGTTGTTTCACTGGAAGTCTCAGTTTGCCCCCAAAAATAGCTAAGCATTTCTAGAAGCTAAAACATCCAAGCACACATTTTATGTAATTTACAATTTACATAGTTACGCCAAATATATTTTTTATTTATTGCGATTTAGTCCGCAATATAATATCAAGTTTGCAATTTAATATCGGAAGTCAATACGGGAACAAATTAAATATATTTCGTTATACAGTGATCATTGTCCGCCGTTTCTCACCAAGTAAATAGCTATTGACCATTGAATAATGTTAATCTAACGTCCTAATTCCTGTTAAATAACTAAAAATTCTTGCTTGGTCTTTCTAAATCTTCTTCTAAACTTCTAATATTTCTAAAACTAAATCTGGTGCAAAACGATTCAACTGGAAATATATTATACAGCAAATCAAAAGGTTTCTTTACTGAACTATAGATTTTATTCACACAGTTGAAGCAATAGTTAATTTAAATACATTTAAAGACGGGCATGGAAATTTATAGTAACACATAGAAATACCAATTGAAATTAACACTATTCATTCCACAATGATTGAAACGCAAGACTGTTGTAATATATCTCACACAAAATCATTAATCATTCCATGCTTGATCTTAATGCAAGGCAGGGCATGTGACAGCGTTGTGAACCATACTTAAGAAAGAGATGATCTCCGGATCATCGCTAAAATCCTTCTGAAGGAAAAAATCCACTTCAGGCGGAAGGACACGAAATGTCCCCACACTCGGTTTCTTCCTTCGTACGTCGACGACTGAAGAATATAAATTATCGTACCAATGCTGTTCCAATTTGTTGGCAGCAGCCTCTCTGTTCCGATGA
The DNA here is from genome assembly GCA_036561885.1 of Salina celebensis. Lineage (NCBI taxonomy): Eukaryota > Metazoa > Arthropoda > Collembola > Entomobryomorpha > Paronellidae > Salina > Salina celebensis. Next base: position 2,710 of record JAAXOA010000490.1, read on the forward strand.
AATCCCCAAAGTAACTGCGAATGAATATCATAAAAGAGCCATGTCAGAGCTATAGTGTCAGTATAGTATGCATTACAAAAATATGAATTATTACTATCCACAAATTATTGTTATTAGTTACTATTGAACTAACCTCCGGTTGTAGTAAATGAAGTCTGTGAAAATCTATAAAACGATTTTCAAGTAAAAACTGTACGTTTGACTCGTTGCAAGATATGTTGCGTTGTGATAAGATTACCAGTGGTGTTTGGCCACTTGCCAGGTTTCTTGATGCACAGTTGTAAAAGTCATCCTCACCAGCACAATTGACAGCGGAACATCTCACAGGTAAACACTAATTAGAAAGAAAAACAAAATTCATGCTGAAAAATTCAAATTAGAAAATCTTATATGTTGGATTGATTATATGGTGATTAATTGATTGATTTGCCTGAGGTGGAAAAAGACAAAGATTTATGTCAATGTCCTTCGCAGGAGTAAGTGCTTCTTCGGTTGTAGTCAATTGTTCACCAGTGTCTACCAATTGAATCCTTAATCCTGAATCCTGCGAAGCACACAACAATTTCCTGGCACGATAGTAGACCCGCTCATAGCCTTCGTATCGCGAATATACATATAAAGCGTGTTGTCCGGAAACAAACGAATCCAGCCACTCTGGTATTTCCTCAGGACGTTGCCTTCCTTCATCATATTCCATGACGAGAAACATCTTTTCGGTCATAATTCCATATATGGGAACGCGAACTAGCCTAATCCACATGATCAGTTCGTCGGTAATATGGGTGACCTCCACTGGGGTGAGACGTTTTGGATAGTCCAAAATGAATGAGGTTGGAATCAACATCCTTAAAGCGTTAGTGAGAGATGTCGCCAAGCAGTTCGGAAAAAATTTAAACACAGGATTATCGCCGCGAAAGCCAACAAATTTCGCCTTGCCAGCAATTGTTCCCTGGAGCTTTAGTCCTTCCATGAACTTTCCGTAAAGGAACGCCAAAAGTGGGGAATCGTATAAAATTTCCAACCCATGCAGGTTACCGGTAATCACCTGTATGATATAAAAGAGCAGAACTCGTATTAGACTTGAATACAAGAAGAAGAGGAGAGTAAAATGATAATAACATGAATACATTTATCAATTGGTTTACCATTTGGCCTGGCGTTTTCAAGTCAGTTGTAGCGCGATAGAGCTGACTGTTATGTACGGTAACAATGGCATTGGTTGGATGATCAATAAGGCAAACCTCTGTAGTCTCCCAGCCAACAGTCTGGGTGATATTCACTCTGTGGAACTTGCCAATCCCCTCTTTCTCAATTAGGGCCAAACAAGCATTTCCGTCACGTATCTCATTCTTTCTTAGGATGTTTTCGTGCATTGCACTAAAATCCCCCCAGTGTACCATGTTCTGACGAATGGTTTCCTTAAAGAGTATACAAATATACATAAATATTTCGTATTGATTTTAGACAAGTTGCTTGAACTATACACTGTAACTCGTAATTATAAGCATTATCAAACAATATATAGTGACAAGAAATTGTACTGCTTCAATTACCAGAACCTCTGGCGTGTCCAGTGTAATAACCATTCTGGAATCTTTCTTTATTCCATGAAGGTGGGCACTTAACGTTTCTCCACTGACGTAAAAATTTCGGAATGTTTCCATTTTTGAGTAGTTTTGAACACTGGATACTTGGGCACTTGGGTATATGATTACTGTGAGACATATGCTAGACGAGAATCAGAATTAGACTGAGACAAAACTCAGTTGTGAAGCCGTTTGATACACTAGTTCACATATTAAACAGATTATTATGAGTCCAAATAGAAATTCTAACGATATAGATCGGACACAGGCTAGATATTCGTGAGCTATTACACATACAAAACTAAACTAAAGACTATCTATAAATAGAAAGTAACATTGGTTCATAAGCACAGACTATTTGGGTTAGTTAAACAATCTCATAAGATTCAACATCGCTTATATAAATTTACTTTCTCACTTATATATATGTATATATTTGAAAGCACTGGCAACAAAGCTGCATTACTGCGTGATCTCTCAGTGTTCGTTTTGAGTTCTCCCAAAACTGATCTCTAAGCTCCTGTTCCGAGTTTTGTTTGTTACAGTACCAGCTCAGCATGGAGATCATTCTCGCTAATAGAATCAATATTCCGCTTTGGAAGCTTCCAACCGCATGGAAATCGGTTATTTTACCCTGCGTAAATCGGAAAGAACTTTATGGGGCAGATATTTTGAATAATCCGTTCATCAAGTACATAGATGTACAGCATAAAGATGGCATATTGTGGTACACGCTAATTATAACTTAACAAACAATACATTTCGAACCATTTAGCAATTGAGCACACAATAAAATTTTACAATAATAGCTACTATCGGTTACATTTTCTCGTTGATTTGTTCAATTGCAGTAACGTAGAAATTGACATTTCATTGGAATGGAAGGATGATCAATCGGTTACAGTGGCACTTTTAGTACCGGAATCTTTTCGGGAACTTTCGCGCTTTCTACAACCTCATAGTTTTGAATTGGTACTGGATTTTGAAATAGACAGGTACAACCGATGGGAAAACATTGTGTTGAAAAAGCGGGATGAAGGTACATACGAACACCATGGGATCGTTTTATCTGCCATGGCAAGAAAAATCCAACCGTCCATGGATCTTTCAGCATTTGTGACAATGAAACTTTCACTTCCAACACACAGCTTCATGAAATTAATCGGTCTAGAAAACTCCATGATACAACCACAAAAAGAAGGGCCCAACTCCATACTAGTAGCAGAAGATGGGGGGCGCGTTAGCTGCAACACGATATTATTACTTCGTAAGTTTTAAATCCTTGAAACATGCGCATATACTTGCAAACGTTTGGCACAATGGTTGACGTTGTAAATTGGTACACTACTGACAAGTTGACGATTTGTTGGTTATAGGTGCGAGCGATGTTTTGAAAACAGGCAGCAAGCCACACTGGAGGAACCCCCGAGACAATTCCATCCACATAACTGGAATAACATGCGACGGACTGCAAGCTTTAGTTGCTCATATTGAAAACAATGACTGCTCAATGGCAACTTCAACCCCTGAAGTAACAATTGGTTTGATTTACACCACTCATCGACTTCGTATCTCAGGTCTTCTGGTGAAAATTGCCAGGATGCTAACTGCAAAACCCTACAAATTCTTCTCAATTGAAATGGCAGCTGAACTAGAAAAGTTCATAGCGCTACCAACAATAGCAACGGATACCTTCGAGGCAGAGCCACTGGCTATAATAGCAGAACGAGTAAACCAAATAATGAAATACTATGCGTCCAGAATCATTAGCGAAATGTACTAGAATACAAAACTTCAATTCAACGTTTATGTATATACGGTATACGGTATACAACTTAAAAATGTACGAAATACAATTTAAAAAATTGGCAAATAAATTCGTTATTTAAATATTAGCATATTAAATATGTAATTTAAACCAATAGAACTACATAATCGTTTTCACTTCCACACAATGCAAAATATGCATTTTTTTTATAACCGAGTTTTGGAGCGATAACAGAGCTAATAGCGTTCTTGCAAGGTCAGTTCAACAAAAACCGAGAAAGGAAAAAAGTAAAATTGTTGTTTGTGCGTAGCATGCAGGGGTTCAGTTTAGTAGATAAACATAGATAAATCGTGCGGTACAAAGGTAAACTATCTGATATGCAATGAAGGTTTGTTTGCACCTAGATGAGCCATTGTCTTCAAATTGAGTTAAATTATTTACTGCGTACGTTATTCAAAAGCATGAACCATTTAATTAGAAATTGTGTATTGTATGTAAAAAGTTTAAGCACTGAAGCTTCTAGTAAATGATATTTCTTCCTGAACTTCGAAATGTTTATGCCTAAATTAGAGTTTACTCTAATATTATTTTTAAAATGAATTATATGTGCATATCCTTATGCGCACCTTTCCCTTGTACTTATGGTAACCCATACGGGTGGATGTTGGCAAATTATTCCTTATGGCTTGGATGGATGGAAAGTTTTCCTCTGTGTTGCGTAATTACATCCCATGCCCACATGATCATCAGTTCCACTGGTGAAGATTGTGGCAGGCAGCATTTAACTGCCTGTTATTGGAATTATCGTATATTACTCGAGTCAATAGCGAGTCACGTCTTGAACTACTTATACTCACTGGAACAAAATGAAAGTCATCGCTCACGTTAACTTCTACTTTTGTACATAGGTTCGGTGCTGGTGCTGCTAGAAGTAGGCTTCATTTTAACCACAGTACCATAACCTCACCATGGGTTTCCGTTGCTTCCCCATCGGGGTCATGGTCCCCATCGTTGCTTCCCCGCATAAACTGAGGAATTCATCCTAACATAAATCATGGAAATGGAGATAGAATAATCATGAACATGACAAAACAAATCACGGGCAATAATTTTCCCCAATTTCGTAACTTCATGCTAAAACTAATTAACTTTTGGCATTTATTGGATTTCTGTAAACACTAGTTCTTTTGTTTTCTTGTGTCATACATATATATACAGCAATTCTTAATATAGTACAATCTCATGCATGACTTAAATAATGCTTCTACTGGTTAAGGTTAAGTATATATAGTCTGTTAACAGTAATTCGTAATTCTCCTCATGATGGTCAGAACCTCAACAAAATTTTACAATTCTTATCTCATGACACACAAAGTCACCCAAACAATTTTAAGCCTCCCGATACGTTCCGTTGTAATTGAAAATCCCATATTTAAATACCGTAGGACACGCGTTTTGGTTTAATGGCTACATAAATTTTGCAGATCTAAATTCGTTTTCTAATTTGATAAGCTCTTCTTTTGTGACACCTTCCAAGGAAATATCTTTAATATCCAGCATTTGAATAGTTTTTCCAAATTTTCCTGTTTGTAAGGTCTTTAAACCACGAAGAGTGATCTTGTTGAAAGAAAGAATAAATAACATTAAGACAGAAATTAGCACATAATTTCGTTCAAAAACTGCCTATTAGTGGATTCAAATTTTTGAAACTTACCGAGCCCACTGGTAGAGGAACTGGTTGAATATATGATGATTCCCAAGCTTTGAAACGGTACTCATTTGACCGTAGGATGGTGTTTACCCGTCCAACCTTTCAAAAGAAACACAATATGATTTAAATGATTGTCGAGCTCAAATATTATAACTGTAAAATATTAGTAACTAACTCTTCCTAATTTCGATGAGATCCGAAATCCTGTAAGGGGTAATTGACAAAATGCAAATTCGAATACGTCGTCTGTCAGTTTACAGTCGTTCCCATCTACTGTTATCTCCAAAAATCTTATACCTAGAAGAAACGAAATGGCTCATTACATAATATTTTTTACAGCAATAATCCATAAATACATGCTTGAAAACTATGATAAATGGGCTTACATTTTAGCGAACATATCAAAGGGTTTTTTCTGTCTCTTCCAATGAAACAGGTATCATTTAAACCCGGGCAGTTATATAAACTTATATACTGCAAACATGGGAATCCCTTCCAAAGTTGCTCATACATCCAAGCAAGGTAGGGCAAACCCTTACAGATCAACCGAGTTAGGTTGCTGCAACAATGAGTCAAACTGCTAGGCGGAATATGTCTTGATGCGCTACGACCCACAGAGGTTTTTAAATCAACACTGAGGTCAAGGGCCAAGATTTTTAGACTGGGCCGACTTTCAAAAAAGAAATTGAGGATGAATTCACGTACATCATCAGAGTGCCAACTTTGTGTAACATTCTTTCTGATTACTATTCCACGTAGTTTGGGATAATCAAGTCGTTTAATCAAGCCGCGAAAATCTGAAGTACTCGGACAGATTTCGGCAGTTTCCAGATTCGGGAACGTATAATTCAGCAGAGACCGTGTAACATAAAAACTCATTGATCTGATTGAAGGCAACACCAATGCGTTCATGGTGCCAGGTTTAAAAAAATGTCTCATAACGTCAATTTCATAAAAATCAGAACACAGATCCAATTCCACATTGGGATGGGCAAATAACTCAAACATGGGACTTAAGATATTAATCCTGCTATAATGTTCGTTCAACATAAAGGATTTCAATATTCCATTGATGCTTAGTTTTACTTTTACATTCTTACGCCTAGCATCTTTAACAATTTCAATTATCAAGTCTATTTGACACATAATTGCCTCGATACAGATTGGCCCGAGTATTGTTGGGCACTTAAATTCTCGTATAGTTGTTTGCTTTCTAAACGCATTAATCCATCTGCAAAACAACATAGTAGCTTTGTTCGCGCAAGTGTTAGTTCCTCTGACTGCATCAATCTTTAACACTGAAATATTACTAAACGCTTCCGGAACGATACAGTCTATATGAGAAATGTCTAAATCGCACCCAACGCATGGTGGTCCTTCCACTGGGAGAGTGGGGGCATACATAGAAAGATATTGCTCACTACCAACACATTGTCTTCCTTGTATGATAAACATTGAACACTCAAAACACTCGATGTTTTTGAAGGAGTCTAAAAAATCGCTTTCGATTGAAGGAATTGGCTGGAGACAGTAAAGGTCTAACTTCAAACATTTCACATGCAAAGCACATGAGTCTTTAAACCACAAAATGTATTCTGAATTCAAAAACAACTTCCAATTTTGAATAGAAGCTGATCTGTACCATAGATAATCAGTCTGTTTGACGTCAGTTTCTTCAACAAATTGTATTTTTGGAGGGGTAAAACCTAAATGAGAATGAATCTCTTTGTAACCAACAAAAGATCTAGGTACATCGTCAACGCTTGTATCTTGTGTACATATTTTGAAATAGTTGTTCGGTAAAATTTTGCCAATACAAGATGTGACTAAATAATCTGAAGCTATACTAACACGTTTCATGTTAAGGATTTCGTCATAGTTCATTTTTGAAAAAAACTCATATTGTATTTCCGGCTGAACATACAAAAATACAAAACACACAAAACAAAACAAAATATTACTATTTGCAAATTTTATCTGCATACTGTTTTAAAGTGCAAAGTATAATTGGAATACTCACCGGTAATTCGCACAATCTGTCTACAAGCGTCTTTTCTTCATAAGCATCCATTTTTACGACAAAGAGCTATAAAAACAATTAGTTCATTTTCTTACTAGAACTACCAACACATACATGGCATTAGAGCGTACGCTTGAAATCTTATGCCACAACAAGAAATCTGGTGTCAACAAAACAATCGCTTAGGTAAAATAATAATAAAATGAATGTGATCAAAAAAGATCAGTAAAATTGACCCCAAATAAATAACAAATAAATAGTCACTTACAATTTTCTGCTTAAACGCAGTACAGAAACAAAATAATCTTCCTTATAGTCGTTGATTTAGAGAGTAAAAAATTTACAATGATATCAGAGGAAATATACGGTCCTCTAAACTACCGCACAAATTAAGTTGAAAGTTTGCAATTGAAAATTCTCAATTCAGGGAAGTATTGTTGTTCACTGTTCAAAAGCTGATTCCAAAATGAGAGATTTTAGTCTTGACAAAATACACTTTACTGACAAAGGAACACTTTGATCGGAAATAGGAAAGGAAAGGGAAGGAAATATCGGTAAGCGTAATACACCCTATTGGACCTTTCTTGTATTTCTTGCTTAAAGATTTTTTTGTTTGTATTGCAGTGTGCTTTTATGAAAATTCTTTAAACAGATCTTTGCTCATTTTCTAGGAACGAGTTGCTGTGGATTTATATACTGACTCTTCTTGTGTTATGGTCTTAGTTGTATTCTGGATCTCATCAGAAAAGCACGCTTTTGCTTAACAGAGCACATGTGCACATCTAGCGTTTTGATTGTGAAGTGAACAAATTGAACTTGAAATAGCAAAGAGCGAATAGCAATATAAAAATAACTCGTAATCTTCACTCGCTCACTCGCAAATTTTAATTGAGTCGTAATTTTGTTGAAAAGAAAATAGGCAGCTAGAAAAATAATAAATGAAAAAAAAACGATAAAAGTATGCCGGAAAATCAAAATTTAAATTTGACTATGGAAAATTTAAGTTCTACTAGTTTAGAGGAAAATTCGAATCAGGAAAATGAAGATATTGAAGTTATATATTATTACAAGGGGAGGATTACTAGGATCAATTCTAATGGCAGTGGATTGATAAACGATAATATTTTTTTTTCGAAAAAGGTACATATTTCTTAACAATCTAGCTCCAAGCTACATTTGTTTTATGAGCAAAATTTAACAGATTCTGATATATAGTTTACTACTAGTGATACTATTAATTATTTTTTTAATCATTTCTAGCGCGATAAACGGGAAAATGCCAATCCTAAATGAATCTGTGATTGCAGCATGCACTAAAGTTCATGGAATGCCGTTCAGATACAACGCTGATACTGTTACAGCTATAGATGAAGAAATTACCGAAACGTTTACAGCTACAACTGAAACTACCGTTCCGTTACAACTAAATAACCCAAATTTAGGCAAAACTGCCATGACATCCATACCAATATTTGCTGGTGCACGCCAAAAATCTCTCCCCACTTTATTACACTCCGCCACTACTCCAACTACAAATATTTCTACAAATTCAAAAAATGCATTGTTACAAAGTGATTTGATATCATACCAGTTCTTGTTGGCTTCTTTGACAAAACTACCAATTGAACCATCACATTATTCTCAAAACTGCAACCAATCCAAACCAGGGTCGAGCCGTCAGTTCAAAATCGAAAAAATGGTCAAAAGACTACCACCAATAAAGCGTCCAGCACCGCCTCCCGATCCATTGGCCAACCCATATCATCCAATGGGTTTAAAACAACAACGTAAACGAACCACTCAAGTAATGAAAGAGTTTAGGGGAAACAGAAATCAAGCAGACTTGCGTGTAAAAGGATTTCCTAATGCAAGTTTCACAAACCCAACAGAATCAGCATCAAAACGACGACGAATTGGATGGGGAACTATACCACATTCCGTCAATCAGAAAAACAATCAGTTGTTAACTGAAACTATATACAGTTCGGTATCTCATGATGACACAAAGAAACGTATTCATGAAAGCCGAGAAGTATGCACAACATTGAACAAATTGCTGACAAAAAAGCTGATTTCATTTCGTAAATACGAAAAAACAAAAGAATCTAGCATTACAAGCGCTCATTCATCATCTCTTGTACCTTTCACTCGGAATGACCACAAAAATATGAGCCCCGATGACGAAACAATAGAAAGTATAATGGAAGACGTTCATCAATATTATTGCTCCACTGAAGAATGTAGAATCAAAAACACTAGCAATGACGAGAGAGAACTTTTAAATTTATATTGTCTTGATGAGAGAAGACAACGCAAACGTGCGGAGTTGACACTGCAAAAGATTAGGATATTAGAGTCAAAGCAACCAGAAGATATTTTATCGGAGAATCGGATGATCTTGACCGAGATGTTTGGACCTATTGCTGAACGATTTACACTCGAAAACAAATTACGTATGCTTAGAGACAAAGAGGAAAAGCACGAAATGGAAATCTACGGGGACAAATTCAAAAATCATGAAATAGAGTATGAAAAATGGTTAAAATCTGAAGCTGTAATAACACACAAACAGGCTATTGTATCAATTTGTAAATCGACGACATTATGTACGTTTAGTATTAATATCATTGAGGAATAAACATGATTTTTTTTTTCTCATTATCAACCTACTATATTGTTAATGTGAAATAATAGAATAGAGACTGAATAGAGATAACAGTTTTTAAAAACATAAAGGTACAAGTTAATACAGCAGACTTAAGAATAGATTTCGTGCTTGTGACTTATATGATAAATGCTGACGTAATATAGTTCATTTATTCAAAATATCATTAGAACGAAGAACATAGGCATAATAGTTTAAACCTTGTAAAAGTATAAATTCAAAATAAAATTATTTTAGCATCCATACAAATGTTCAAAATGTGTATTTATTTATTCATTCATTCATTTCAGCTGCTGGTCACTGGTCATTTCCATTTTTTCTGAAAATTTGCTCCGTTCTATGAAGAAATAAAGCTTTCATCTAATTTTTATTGCTAATGCTAACAGATAGTAAACATGCATTCGAAGACCTATAATAGCCTAGGCAAAAACCAGATCGGGAAGAAGGAGGAGCGGAAGGATACTGAAGAGGAATAAGAAACATGAGATACTTTGTTGTTCATTCATGAAAATCATGCGTAGTAAGCTGTCACTGTTACCAAAAGGGGCTTTGAAATTGAATCTGATAGCAGAATATAGCCAATTCGTCACATCAAACAAATACATATTGGTCAAAAAATAACATTATACAAAATTACGGAAACTGACAATTTGTTTATTTATTTGTTTGGTTTTGCAAATATCTTATTATTACATGCATGCATTAAACAAGCTGATGTTGCATGGCGTGGCTACGTCTAGCTAAGCGAAAATCTTTTTGGTATAATAAAACCATTCTAAAACTTAAAACTTCAATGAAGACCTGTAGTAAAAAGCGGCATAAATACCCAGGTAAGTGATCTTATGTAATCGTCGGTTTCCACAAATAAAAGCTAGGGGAAAAAAGTAATATATTTTTGCAAAACAACCTGTGATTCTGAATTTTATGCATTTATTCGTAAAACATGTTGGCTTAACTTTCTTTGACGCGAGGTAAACCTATCAGTAAAAATCGGGAGCTTCTTGATGAACAAAAACTTGATCCTTTCTTTGATAGCGTTGAGTATCCAGCGTTAACAAGAAGAGCTCCACAAGTAAGTTATCATTCTGAACGAGACACTTATTCACTGTCAATTTTATTTTTCTGTCTGTCAATACTAGAGATGTAACGAGCCGTAAAAAATCTGTAGTGTAACGAGCACCGACTTTAAAAATAATTAGCCAACTTTCAAAATCTTACCGAGTAGGCTCGCCGAGTACTCGGCCAAAAATTTTGTAAAGAAAATCACACAAAAAGTCTAAATGACAAGCTTGTCTGGTTACTAACCGCCAAAAATAACGGTTTTGTTGAGTACGTGAATGATGCTTGATGATGCGACAAAGTTTTATAATGGTTTGTTTAAAGCGCAATTCTTCCGTTTAAATGTGACAATTTTTGTCATATTGCTTGGAAATTATGACAAGACTAGATTTTATTCTGCATAAATTAATGCCTATTATGTATGTACATGTGTACAATATAGTTCCGGAACAAATCTTGGCACATTTTGCACACAATCAACATTGAAGAAAACGTCATGTCTTTTCTTATTAGGAAAAATTAATACATAAAATATTTCTTGGTTATGACGAACAAACGGAAGGAGCATGCCCTTTCAAGGTACTTCATCCTATTCCTTAATTTCATTTACGAAATGTGATCAATTTTTCACTAAAAAGTATTTTGCATAACGTTTATTCCTTGGAGAAATGCTCACAAGGAGACGGAAAGAAAATATGAAAAATTTTCATGAACAATGTCCAGTTTCATGGTTAATTGTTGTAATGTCTCAATTTACCCTTTCATTGCGAAATGACCATCGATATTACAATGTCATAAAAACAATGATTAATTTCACACTCCGTTGCAAGTTAATTTTCTGTTTATCTATGCAGATTTTTCAATAAACGTCCATCTTTTTTTAAGTGATCCAATTACGATTCTTGAAGCCTGCAGTTAAGCTGTGAGGGTGGGGCTTAGATGTATTCCTACGTATGCCTCATAAGTCATAAATGTGATGAACACCTCCAACGAGACGAAAAGCAGTTGAGATCCATGCTGGAAGCTTGCATCGTAATACTAAAAACTACAAATCCAGCCATTTCCAACTGTAACAATTATTCCAAGAATGTATGCTGCACAGTAGCTCGGTCCTATAAAAGTTTCGAAAGATGAAAATTGAATTAAAGTCATCTTCAAAATAGCAAGTAATAGGATAAATTAGAATATCTTACGACTGCCTATAAAGAGAATAATATTCATCAAAAAATCAAGAACCCTTCCTTATACGCACATATTATAGCTGGTGCCAAAGCTAAATATACATACACATAAATGGATTTGTCAACGGTCAGGTTTATAGCTGTTATAAGAAAAATGCGTGTTTCACCTAAATTGGATTTCTAAGCGATATCGATTATGGTACTAGTTGCAGCCTAATTGTTTTCGACGGCATTGTAACAAGCTCTAAGGATTCTTGTCACCAGTTTGAATGAGAAATTGCCCAGTAAAGATTTTTTTTTTATTTAGCTCATACGCATTTTGAGGTGATGTTTTCTATTGTTTATGGGCAGACATTATTTTGTAAAATGTATTATGAACCCTTTTTGTCGTCTGTCATGGTTTTTGTACATCTTCTAAAGGCTTTTATTTATATATGAATCATATTCCTGTTTTATACGTAAAATATAATCGTCGTTGGATTTAAGTGCAGACCAGGGAGTTAGTTACAAAGAGAATTTAAGAGAATGATAATATCATCGTGCTTCAATTATCTTCAATATAGTTTGTGGTATGTTAACTGAAAAAAAAGCCTTAACTGAAAAATGGTTGAGTATAATTAAAATACGCAAGCGTACACATAAGTACTTAAAAAACTACTTCTACTACAACAGTATTATCATTAATTGAATATGATGCGATTATGAAAAACACACTTCAAGTGTTAATTTGCAAGTTAAAACAAATGATTAGAAAATATTTCCCATTGAAATTTCAATAATAAGAAATTTAAAACCTTTATTGGCAGTACCAAATGGGATTCCGTAATTAATCATCAGCATGTTTTTATAAAAAATAGTTTCATGATCACCGTTTTACTCAACAATAAATATAATTTGTGTTCCAGGAAATGGGGCCACAACTGATGGAGATTTTAAAGATAAACTGCAACCATCCTATCAGGTCTGCTGCTCTAATACTACTGTGCTACATGATGCAAAAATGGTAGGATACGGATCAAACAACGCAATAGAGTTGACCGGAAACACAAATGAATATAATGCAGAAGTTAAAGACAAACAAATACAAATTCAGGATAATCACCGTAATACTAAGAATGTTGCTATTAACAGCATGATGACGAGTTATTATCACATTTGTGGCGAATATGAGCGGCTCATCATAATATCATCAGCTTCAAACAATTGGATGAAGTATCATACATATGTTGCATCACTGTAGGAATCGGGCTCACATGACAAACGGAATAAGCCTTTGTTGCAAAATCTTTGGCATCACTGACAGAAACAGACAGTAAACTTTTCTTTTCTTTTAGCTGTTATGAAAACTTATTCTGTTATATATAAAAATTTAGCTAAACGTCTACTGGTAATATTAAAAAATCTGCTGAAATACATCTAGGATAGGACATAACATAAACATTACATAAACCATGACTATCAAGAACAACATTTTTAAATCATAAATGAATGCTTACTTACTTTACCCATAGAGTTAAGACTTAATTACCACATAACCTGCTTCATAATTGTAAACTTGTATTATTTGTTTGTTTAATGGATCACTTACTAATCGTGTTGAACAGTTATCATTATCATAAGGTTGCTCACTGCCGACAATAAGCCGTCTCCACTTTACAAAACAAACAAAGCGCAACAAAACAAACAAACAAATCTTTTGTCTATGAGTAGACTGGAATTAGAACGCAAGCACTTAGCTAGACACGCACATTGAGGGTAGAGTTTTCTTAGAGTTGCACATATGAACATAAATGGGATTAAAAGTTTTTCTCGTGTAGCTCCCAGATCATTTTCTTCCGCCGCCTGATCTTCTTTATTTTATCTGTTGCTGCTCCTGTGGTAGCATCCCGTTACAAGAAATGGATTCCATCTTTGGTAGTGATGACTTTACAGTGAACTATGAAGGTAGGAAATTCAAGGAGACACTACATAGTGCATCGCTCATAGATAGTCTTCCGGTTCTGGACAGAGAAAAAATTGATAAAATTTTAAGTCCAACAAATAACAACAAGTAAGGAATACGTTAAGATATTATGTTGCTATTGAAGACATGATCATCGTAATTTTGTTTTATTCTCTATTCGTTTCCGATCTTCAGTTTTTTGCTTTTGCAAATACCGGACCATTTGCAAAAACTCCCAAGCTTCTTACCCAAGCCGCAAAATACAGAGGAAAACAATCATTGTTCGGATAATGCTTCATGGTTACCGTTAACGAATGACAAAAATTCGCAAAACCCTCTATCGACTACATTTACAGCACTTCTTCCAACACATTATGTAACATGAAAACAAATTTATATTTCTTTCATATTTTTCTTCTGGACGTTAATGAAGCAACCCACGATGAATATCTACTAATTCTAATCAACAATTTTGTTGTTTCTGTCAAACGTTTAGATAAAACAGCAACCACGACGAAGTATTCGCTTGCAAATGACTAGGATGGAAAAAACGAGTACTACAGTTGAAACCATACCAGCAACATTTCAAAATGGTAAGTAACATTTGAGAGCATAAGTAAACAATAGAAAATTTGTACATTGCGAATTAACAACTACAAACTATTTAATTTTACAGCAGAAAAGGTGGCAAGGAAAACACGTCCCAAACTAAAAAGATGGTTTATCTGCCCCATCTGCAACAAACGTTTTCAAAATCCAACACACTTTGTATCACATACAATGGAAAGACATCATTGGTGCAACAGATGTGACGAAACATTCACTCAGGGTCACCATTTAAAAACCCACAAAAGGAAACATAGATACGGCAAAATGTTCCGTTGCATTAACTGTGAACGAGAATTTGCGAGTTGTAAACAAGCTGATATACATTATACCCAATGCAAAAAGGGACGATTCACTCAGCGTCACAATTTAAAAGCCCACAAGAAGATAAAAGCACGCGACAAAATGTTCCGCTGCATAAATTGTGAAATGGAGTTTGCTAATTCTAAACAAGCTGATGTACATTACAGTCAATGTGAAAAGAAAACATTAACTCAGCGTTACTATTTAAAAGACCACAAAAAGATAAATGCGCGCGACAAAATGTTCCGTTGCATAAATTGTGAAATGGAGTTTGCTAAATCAAAACAAGCTGATATACATTACACCCATTGTAAAAATGATTAAATTTATGCAGATGCGTACTTTTTAATACACATGTAAGATATTTCTATTATATATTCTATTCTATGTATGTTGCGATTATGTGTAAATAAAAGGGTAATAAGAGCTGTTAAGCTGATTATAACGAAGCTGAAGAGAGTTATTTTTCAGTTATAAAATATGGTCATCAAGTCATAGTTATGGTGTACGTATCCTGTAAGAGAGTTTGATACAAACTAATCAAGAAATCGAATGAATAGTATTGCCGTGCCCCTTGGAATATATCACACTCCATGCAAAATTACAGATAAAAAGTTAGGGCCTGAAAGGCTCCAGCAGGAGGGTCATCTTTCCACACGTTGCATGTAATGCGAAAATTTGTCATTGCTAACATGCCACCTGCCAGGTACCTTCAGAATTGACGTTGTCAGCTCATACGTACGTCATTGAACAGCGTTCACAAAGCCCGTTTAAATGATATGTCACATTGTAAAATTAGAAGTTGACCAAGGTACCTAAAAATCAATATGGATCCTTCCCTATGGCTAAGGCGTCACCCATCCAAGTTTGGTTCCAATCGGCCAATCGTTATGGCCTGTAGAGCGTTTGTCTATCTGCACGACAAAGGTGACAATCTCTATATTGCTGAACCAAGTTCAGCTCCGTAATAAAATGTATTTTGCACTACGTATATTTGTGTCTTCTTTTCTGGTAATCAAAAAGAAAAAATACACAAAAACATGATGTGAGGGGCTGTAAAAGATAATTTTGCATTGACATATTTTGTGATTTTGACTACCCAAACATCTTTAGGATGAAAATAAGATTCGATAGAATGATCTTTCGACGTCTGCATGGTAGATTCGCTCGTAATAGTTCCACGTATGCAAAATTCAACTGAAAAAATCAGACTCTTTGCTCGTGAATGAAGAATGTGAATTAAGGCACAGTTGAAAACATTCCAAACAAAAAGAAGTTCCTCACGAGCCATGTCATATGTAAAGGCAAGACAACCAGTAAAAGTAACAACACATGAAGTTTAGAAAGAGGCGATTTATCGGAGACCAAATAATTTGTGATAAAATGGGAAGGATACGAAAATATGAATGAATGAGCGTAGTTCGATGTTTTAAATGTGGTGTAAATGATTGCCGTTGTTGAATATGTAATTATTTGCACGTAATAAGTTACTACACGTTGTAATTTATGTACAAAAATATTTTATTCTGCTATATTAATCATGTAAACTTTATTTCCATTATTCATTACAAGAAATGTTGTAAGTAATTGGCTTCATTACTATCAGCTTACTTAGTTTCACGTTTTTTCATTGCATTTGCAACAGCTTTAATATAAGAATGATTGAGTAAAGATGGGTATTTCTGCTCATGCTTGTTAATTACAGTCTTGTTGCGTTTACTTTCGCCGGATTCGTCAATATCTGGATGCCACGACACTTTCTTTCGACAATGTTTGTTACAATCTTCCAGTTTAGCATAAAGTGCGTTCAAAAGCTTCGTCTTAGAAGCAACCATATATTCCAAAGTTTCTATATCGTCCTCCATCTGAGATTTTTCTGCTGTTGTAAAGTTTGTGAGAGTATCTTCTGGTTGGTTATCGTGCATTCCCTTTTGACCGCAACTTTTAAGGTTAGTATTTTCTTCCTTCAAACGCTCTATTTCCATACACTGAGATGTTATTTTGTCTTGTAACGTTTTAATTTCTCTATCCACAGGTTTCAAAGGTCGCTCTGAAACAGCAGATCCACCCCTTAGTTGTTCTAGTTGTTCCCGAAGACAGTAATTTTCTTTCAAACAACCATGAAACATATCAACAATGCCTGAAAGCTTTTGTGTAAACATATCCGATGAATAGTTGCTATCGTTTAAATAAAGTGGCTGCACTCTATCCGAATTCCCATTGCTTTTGTCAACTATAGCACTGATCATAGTGTTAGCATGGTCGGCCATGATTTCTTAGTCTTTTCCTAGTTGGCCTTTTGATGCTCGTTTTCACTGGCTGAACACTTACTACAGAATGATAAAAAGACATTTATTTCTGTGCGAGCTGTATTTGACTTTGTTGATGTCTAGACATGTAGTTCTAGAGTAAACATTTGGGATCATGTACAAAACGTATTATATGAACGCATACGAAAAAGGCAATTGCATTTACAGAAGTAAAATAAATAAATGATACATAAAAAAACATTGTTAAGTGCAATTGTTTATTTTATCGGTCTTAGTAATACGACAAGCTGTCAAAAATGCTTCCAGCAAGTTGTTGTCTCATCATTGGTTGTTTATTTTATGCAGACTTATACTGTTGCTATGAAATGAGAGGAACTTGTAAGACTGTGTGTAGAATGTTTATTGACAATTGTAAGTAGGTCAACTAGGTAATTAGGTTTCTTTTATTATACACTGACTATAAAACTGAAGAATGCATATTGTTGTCTATAATCTTTTCCAGTTTTAAGGTTCGTGCTCTCATAATCCAATAATGTACTTTGGATCCAACTGATGCTAAAAAAATAGGCCAAAGTCACTTAATGTTACATTTTTTGAGCAACCATCCATGAAAAAAGTTGCATGTAGACTAAATAAACTTTGATCGTTTAATGGAAAATGTATCAAATGCTCATAAGTACTTGAAACTTTGGTTGTGCCTTACTATTATGCAATAATCGAGCTGACCAGTGACCACCGACATTAACACATAATCTGGTTTAACTCATGTGTGTAATTCATGCGTTCGTCGAATGTCCAATGGAATTCTACTGCTGAGTAATAATAATTAAACTATGCGCTTAAAATTTATTCTCATAACGGTCATTTTGAACAAGTGAGAACTGAGGACATCATCCTTTAGAGGTTACAACATTTTAATTTTTCTACTTAATGAGCGCTTACCCTTTATTATTACAAAACTGAGCTTGTCTTCTTAAGGAATGTAAATATTTGATAATGAAAAACTAAAAAGTTGATGGTATAACAGGCTCGTTGTGTTATTTGTGTTAAGTTTATGTATATTTTCAGTCATTTTAAATGAACAATCCGAATATTTTCCTTGGCCGTTCGCACGAAAAACAAAATCGTAATTAATGTCCGATTTTAAATGACAAGTGGTGGAAAGAGTCAAAATGGAGGTTCAGATAAAAATATTTTAAACCGTAATTGTCCGGAATTCATAGATTTTGCGTTCGTTCTCATTCTTATCTGATTAAGAGGCATATCTCTTAGCGTTTGTTCCACAAACCGTAACGGCATGAGCTATTAGCTGGTATTTTAACAGCGAGATTATTACGAAGCTGAACTTTGTTCAGCAAGTATTGAGATCGTCACCTTTGTCTGTCTGTACGCGCTCTACAGGCCATACAGATTGACTGATTGGAACCAAACTTGGCAGGGTGATGCCTTAGCCCAAGAGAAGGATGCCTATTGCTTTTCATGTGCCTTCGTCAACTTTCACGGGACCTGTCAGGGCCTAACTTTCGACACGTCTAATTTTATATGACGTGTTACATATCATTGGAACGGGCTTTGTAAGCGCTGTTCATTGACGTACGTTTGAGCTGACGATGTCAACCCCGAAGGTACCTGGCAGGTGGCAAGTTTGCAATGACAAATTTTCGCTTTACTTGCAACGTATCGTTGAAAAGCCCATGCAAAATACATTTGAGTGGGACATCTTAAGTATGTGAAGATGATCCTCCTGCAGGCGGCTATCAGGCCCTAACTTTTTATCTGCAATTTTACATGGGTTGTGGTATATTCCAAGGGGCCCGGCAATACTATCCATTCGCTTTAAGGATTAGTTTGTATCAAACTCTTTTAAAGGATACGTACACGTTAACCATGACTTGATGACCATATTTTATAACTGAACAAGAGCACTCTTCAGCTTCGTCATTATCAGCTTTACAGCTTTTATTGAATACTGACAGAATAAAAGATTTCACGATTTATTTCACGAAATTTGCGGTTGAAAGATTTAAATATAAGAAAGTGTTGTTTACTCCTTTATTTTATGAATGTTTGTTGCTTATCATCCAAGATTGTTGTGGTTACTTGAAAACATGGGGGAACAACGTTACGAACTTTATTTTTATTTTTAGAGTGTTTTTACAACATAAAGATTTATAGCACGCATTTTGTGCATAAGAAATAGCATGAATTTAATGAATCATCGTAAATTTATGCTGGCATGAACGATTTTTCGCTTGGAATTAATATATTCAATAGTAAATTCATGATAATATATTATTCACGATACTCTGACCGGTGCCAGCACATTATGGAAAAAAGCAAGGTGGTATCAATAGTGCTAGATACTTTGCAGCAATCACAGATGGACTTTCGAAACAATTAAAAAATTCCAAGTTGGGCTGCCGTGTGAATGGTAAAATGTTTAATGCATGTTTTTATGCAGATGACATTTTACTGATGGCCACAACAATCTCAGCTTTAAAAGCCATCCTAGAAATTTGCGAAAAGTTTGGAATTGATAATGGAATAAGTTTCAACCCAACGAAAACTTTTCTCCAATGTTTTCTACCTCATTCGGCAAATCATCTACGACCTCTCCTCAAGTTTTGCGGCCGAAATATAAAATGTGATGACACGGTGAGGTACCTCGGGTACGACATTAATTGTTGGGACCGTGACACCTCAGAGTTGACAAGGAGAAAGCGAGAACTGTATGCACACTCCAATATGATTAAAAATCGGTTTGGATCATGCAGTAAGCCAGTTAAAAAGTATATCTTCAATACGTACATAACGAGTATCTATTGTGCTAGCCTTTGGTGCCCTGTGACGCAAGGGGCCCTTAAGTCAGTGAAAGTGGCTTATAATGACTCCTGTAGGATTCTATTTAACTATCCCAGACGGAGCAGTGCGTCTCTGATGTTTTCGGAACTTGGCCTCCTCAGTTTTGCTGCACTTCGGAAAAGAGCAGCACTCTCACTGATTCGACGATTACATTATTCAACTAATGAAATCCTGACAAACATTTACTATTCCAAAATATTTTTGAGTTCATCTCTTTATAAAATATTCTGTAATTTACTTGAATGTGACTAACTATTAATTTCTTCTTTAAATATGGATCAAAATTACTTTTTTTTCTCAATTTGTAATGGTCATGATCTGCAATAAACCAATTATT
>JAAXOA010000491.1:0-23017 GCA_036561885.1 Salina celebensis
GCTTGGTTCGCTCTGGAACGTTTCCCCGAATTTGTATTTAAAATACATGGGAATTGGTTGCTAACTGAGCTCAACCTTAAGATGCTCTTTGGCAGTAATGTTGCATCAGGTTTTGCTATTATGTTTTTGGAAAAAAAATATGGCAGTTATTCTTTGTCTTTGGACAGTGTATGCGCTTTTGTAAGATAACAGTTTTTAAAGATCGTGAAGACATGACTCAGACTCAAGAAACCACAAAGATGCATCATTATGAATTCTTCTGGATGTGACTAGAGACAATTTGGTAAAAAAGTATTCACATGCCACGGTCTAATTATTCCACGATGGAAATGCATACGATAATAATGAGTGTCAAAAGCTTTCAAAAGATGCTTCAACACATTTAAAATGTTTATAAACACGGAATATAGCACCATTTACGTATCCGTCTTCCACTGCCAGAGAAATCTACGGATTAATGGGTTTTTATTTGCCTAATTAACGTATGTCAAGTACTTTTTAAAAGAAAGAATATCTCTTTTGTTGTTTTTCCCATTAAAATCCTTTTGCCACGATAAAAACTGAAATCATGTGGATTACTAAATGATACTCACATTATGTGACAATGGTTCCGCAACGATGGCTTTGCAAATTAATGTATCTTTTTAGGTATTTTTAGCTCTTTTTCTTCCTCTGCAGTATTTTAAAATCAGTGTTTTCGACACGACATGATAACTTAATGTTGACGAATTATATCTATTTAGCTTACTGTTAATTCCCAACAAAAACACAGTCCTGAGCTAAAACCGAACTTTTTATGGTGATGATAGCACTCCGTATTGTATAAGCTTTAGTTTTCTTTCTTACTGTGACTAGTCTAGTGTCATTTTGGAGTATTCTTTTTTTTATTCAATTTAAGCCTATTTGTCATGCAGACACTTTGTGATATTCTTTTATTTATTGCTCCTTCGAAGTTGGGTGCTTTGTGTTTAGAAAACAACGCACTCATAACCTAATAAAAAAACAAAGGATATTCCATAATATTATATTACGTGTACTTTACAAGATATATTCTAGCTTATATTGATTTCATTTGTAGTTTTAAATTTTACCATCTTTTTGAGTACAAAATCGATTTACTTTACCCCCGAGAAACCTAGCGAGACGTTTGGTCTTCAGTGTAAATATAACTAGCCTATAAGTATTAGTCTAAAATCCGATGCTGGTTAAGTGTACATTTTTTTACAGAAAATGGCAGCGATTATGACTCTCCCGTCTTTCAAGGATTTTGTTTTTCAAATTTATGTTACATGTATACGCATATGTATCAAAGTAGTGTAGTCCTTGTTCCTCTGGAACCATTTTAGTTTGGCAATGAAGTACTTTTTTTTAGAGTTTTGATGATGATAGAAATGTCAGTCGGAAGTCTTACTCCATTCATTGTGTGGCCTTCATTCTTGTATATAATATACCAGTATTTTTCTTAAGGAAAGCGTGTGTTCTTAATGAATATAGGAAAATTACGAATATTTAATCATAAACGTTACTTAAGGATTCTTTTTTTCTTTTTTATTTGTGGAACAACGAAAGCACATTTCATGAAAGGGAAAAAACAACCAACAAAACATCCGGACCTTGAATGTATTTTTTTTTTATATATTTTGCACCAAGTTTTTACTTGATTATTCCAGAGGCATGAAGTTCTTAATACTTTTAAAATAGAAAAAAAATGGAACAACTGCTGTGTTTTTCTTAACATTGAAGAATATACAGCTTTTTTATTTTTAGCAGCACATTCTTCTCCGTTATGACCAGGATGACTGAAGGAAGTGAAATCAAAATGACTTATTATTGTAGGCTTTTGTAAGATCCTAAGAATTATGTAACATAGTATGCAAAAAGAATTGCGTTATCAAACGAAACTACCAGACGATTCAATAGGAAACTTATTGGTGTTACTAGAGTTTTTAAGGGTCACCGTAGTCCTTCGGATGTCCCAGTTTACGTGCCAACTCGTGCATCACTTCCTGTCCACCAGTAACGAGATGTTAACGTATCATGGGAGGGTAGCACCATCGCACATCGTACACCAAGGCAAAAAAGAACAAAGCAGAAAAAAAATCAGTACATTCGTTCTTTTCCCATTTCCGCAGTTCAAAAAGAGAATGCGGCTGATTTCCATGATTCTTTTTTACAAAGTCAGTATTTTACAAACACAAAAGTATGTTATGTACATATATTAAAAAGCGGAAAAAATGATATGATACATATCCAGGGCAAATATAGATACAAATAAGAAATTCTAGCTGGATGTCTCATAAAACAATCTAGGAGAAAATTCGTCGTGTTTGCGTTGGGATAGCCGGAATAATGGTAACTTATCAAAAAGCCAAAATTGAGAGAAACTCATGCATCCAGTCATCCAGAAAAACGTGTATCTTTATCAGGCATAGTGGAATATGGTATTAGTTTGTAGATATCAGTAACGAAAGATATGATTTGGGATGATGTCGTCGCGGTTCTGGATGATCGGATAAAAAAATTGAGAAGGGAGATGTTGTAAAAAAAGGGGGACATAGATTCCAGAGCGGTATCCAGCCAGCTGTAGTCATCCATCTAATAATAATATCCGTCGTAAAACATGCTTCTTCCTCTTAAGAAAATATAAAGAACTTGTGTTGAGCGTATGTAGAAATCTTTGGTTTTTTGGATGGGAAATGATGCGGGGTTAATGGTTAGTAGTGAGGAGGAAGTACACGGCAATAATTTATAGTAGATCTGAATGAATGCTAGGGATACTGTCATGCTACGTCATTAAAATCATTTTCTACATTCTAATCATTCATTTCATGTAGTTTGTACAGCTAGAAGAAAGTAGAATTGAAAGGTTCATAGATACACGACGACTGATTAGACAGACAATTTTCTCTTTTTTTCTAATATGATGGGCTATGGACTGATATGTTGACAGTTTTATGTGATCTTAGTTAGAGTTGCATGCTGCATCAGTGCTGCATCTGGAGTGAGTTAAGAGTATTGTTAATTGACAACATCTTCGTTGTGAACGGTAGATCAATGTCATGCCAGGCAACATTACAGTCTAATGATTTGTTAGGAAATTGGTACTACGGGAACTGATTTGATGTGTTTAAGATTACGAGCACGAGTTTATTGCATACAGGCGCGTGTCGTGGAAGAGAGAACAAAAGTAAATACTGGAAGGAGTAAAGCAAAACGTTTTACACCTGTTCCAGCACTTCACTCTTGCGCCTGGGGAAAGCATGCCATTGCTACGAAAGCAAACAGTTTTCATTGCATTAAACGCTTCATATAACGAAATATATACTGCTGCAATTTTTATGGTTTAAAATTGTTACCAAATGGGATGCACTACTGGAACTTATGCAAGTAACACTCAAACAAGGTTAGTTAAAACGAAAATATTTTGTAGTAGTAACTGTATGCATGCATGAAATTTTCTTCTGAGGAATGAATTTCTTACTTTAAATATGATGGAATCGATGTTTTGTCCCAGCATATAGAATAGAAACCAATCGCCTAAGCGGGACTTTTTGACTAGTGTCTGAATCACATCTTGACTAAGAAGACGAAATCGAGATCCTAAGATGAAGCCTCGTATTCTTGGAGAAACAAATACTACGAATCTGTAGCAGATGGTAAGACTGCTGAGGAAGCCCAGAATTAGGAACCAGAACCACAGAAAAATGTATATTTTTTCGTTGACCACGTTGAGTGGTAGAATGCATAGTGCGTCATGGGTCTCTATGTTCATGGACGGACCTCCTTTTCGAAATATACATTTGGTCATTCGAGGAAATACTTTTACCATTGGATCCACACGCCGCTCTTCATCTTCTTCTGAAAGACTGAGTACTTCAATTCCAAACCGTAGGAACTCGCCCTCAAAAAATTTGTCCATTAGAAACATTTGACCTGTTCCATTCAAATTCAAACCAGACGTTTTCACCTATGTAGACAAGGGGTCTATGTTTCCATAGTGTCTTTGATATTAAAAATGTGTACTTTACTTACCTATAACATTCCCAAGGGCTAACAACTCACAGAAAAAGTATCTGTATGCCCACCAGTTGTGCTGCCTAATGTTGTCATGGAGGTAGTCTACCAACAGCTTCTTCTTCTGCTTCTTTTCCATGTCTGGAATTATACCTACATCAAGATCCATCATGAGCGCTTGAATCTTACCTCCCTCCCAGTTTTTCCAAAGCCACCTCGGAATGTAGAATAAAATTGCCTGCAAATGAAACAATAATATTTTAATCATGATCCTTTCATTATAGAGCGTATCATCGATCTTCATCATACTAATACAACGAGAAAGTTATCGTGGCAAATAACGTCTTAAAATCAAACCCAGTTCTTCACAAGAATTTGATGCATTTGCCATTTGTCATTCCAAAAAGCTAGCGCGTTCAATTCTAACCTTCCGTAATTACTGGCCAAAATAAAAATAGTATGCATTAACAGTGTGGTATGTGAAAGGTGACGAAACTAATATCAATTCTTACAATAACACTAAGTTTACCAACGAAATATTACTGATTCAATCCCAGTTAAACTAAAAGCGTTGTTTATCCTGTAAAGCAATACCAGAGCTTAGCATACTGAACATATATTTACCACCTGCATTTAAATTGTTTGAAGTAGGTGTAATTCTCATAAGATCAGTATTAGTATTAGTACTGTATATTTACACGATACTATATGCCTGCCTAAGACATGCATAAGTGATACAACAAACGGTCTGTGAGAGAAAAGGAAAGCATGGGAAGAGTTCAGGTGAGCAAACCAAGCAGAGCTCAGTGAAAGCACTTTCACCCTTAGCTTACATAATGCTTCCTGCTTACTCCCTTGGGTTGAACTGATCATGTTTACCAGATTGATTCTGGGTTTCTCCGGCGGTGCACCACCACCCTCTCGGATTCTTGTACTTCTCTCAGTTGTTGAATGCGTGCAAATACGACAAGGAATTTTTCTTCGCGTTGCACTATGATTTGCATTTTATTCTACTTTTCCAGAAATGAATACAAATTACACCACTCCGCCGCAATAAATCAAAACTTTCTCCATCCATACAGATAAACTTACTATGAGTAACTTTGCATAAACCAAAGTGTAGAATCTAGTGCCTAATTTTAGATACCGTTAATTCTACCATTAAGTGAACTATAGTGGATTACCGAAGATGATGGGAAAATACTTTCTACTGTTAGCATTGGATAGTTACTATACTTGCGGCCATCTTATGCAAGTAATAATTTTAAATTTTTAGAAATAAGCTGAAACGAACCCGGCAGCCAAAATTTGAAATTGTTTCAAATCTGATGCGTTTGAAAGGATATTAGATGGATCACGCTTCGAAATAATTCCAACAAATGTCTCATACTTCTCCTGAATAGTCTATTCAACGCGTTTTAGAAGTTCCATTAATGCATTACATTACCCCATGTGTAAACTACACAGAAAGAAAGTACATTTTCATGCATGATCTTAGTCATAACTACGTGACATTATTTTTGTACAACACAATCTTTGGTGGTCTCTTCATTTGACGTATCGTACACAGGATTTTTGTCCTAGCGACAGTCATACCGTCTAAAAAAATGACTATAACCATGTGTGTACAAATATCATAAATTGAGCCTCAGAACGGAACCGATTTTTTTTCCCTATAAATGGAATAGCGCAGGATTATTTTATATGCATTCAAACATCCCCATTTTCCAAGCTTCCTTCAAGAAGAAGAATTAAAGAGAAACATTTCTACGAGATTGCTAAAAAGCCAACGACGAATAAACAGTAGAAGAGGAGCCCAAATAGTTATGTTTTAATTCAATGCCTGACTTGTGCCAGAAAACACTTTTGCTTGGTCGAGCTTACAGCAACTCAAGAGGAAGATGATCAAACTTGAGAAGAATGAAAGAAAATACCCAAGACTACTTACTTATTCCTCTACCGAGCCAAAAAATCTTATAAAGAATTCATATGATTTTGGAGCTTGATATTTTTTCCCATGAGAGGAGAAAGCCAGCGAACAACGGGCATGGACGCACAGGCAATTTGACAGAGTAGAAAAAAATGGGGTAACTTTGAGTTGTACTAGTTGTGGTTTTCACTGTAGGTTTTTACTTGCTCAAGAATTTGTCCGTATATTATCTCGCAAAACTACTTGGCTATGAGAACACCCATACGTAACAGCTATGGAGGTATAGGCAAAGAAAAAAGGGGACAACTGAAATGTCAACAGGGCTTTTTCTGCACCGGTGATATCTATGGAAAGAGATAGGGAAAGAAGGCTATAAAAAGATATGAAAGTACTTTAAATACTGCTTCCGCTCAGCCGAAGCAATATTTGTGGCACGTAACGATGACGCTTGAGCGGTAGTGAACAAGTACTTGATCATGATCTTATTAAGTGGTGGTACTGACCTCAGGAAGCTAGCAAAAAGGCTGCCATCGTAGGGAATTACAACCGTATGTAGAACTTTGCTCTAATAAACCCTGACAATAGAAATGCTCCGCTTACAAATCAAAACACAACTAAGTTTTTTTACTTGAAACTTAGACCAGCTGGTGACATGGTACTTAACTGGTCACAAAAAATGTCGTCCTTTTGTTTCTGAAGTATCTGGTAAGTTCTAAACCTTTGAAAAATGATGTTTTTTTGTTTTCCATATGAAAATATGGTACTAAATGAAATGACAATCCGTGAAAACGGACATCTTTGAAAATTTATTTACGAAGTCAATTTGCATGGGGCCGAAAGAATTTCTAACATAAATTTTGTTTTGCATTTGTATAAAAAGTCTCCTTGTGATCACTGGCTTCGATATGAGATTTTGGCTAATTTCAGTAAGATATACAGGCTGCGAGTAGTGTATAACCGAGATTTATGAGATAAAGCGCATTGTTCTTCGGCTTGGGGTACGATCTATGTACTTGTGAGAAAATCAAAACGCTTAAGAGTGAACTAGCCCCTCTTTTGGCGTAAGAAGTTTAAAGTACACATCAAAATAATAAACAACAGCGGTTCCGCATCAAGGGAAATGTAATCTCTCCAGTCTGTCTGCTTTCAGGACAGAAAAAGGACTGAAAAACACAAGAAAAGCTACTGTTTGTAACTTGGCAAGCTATGCTTCCCATGGATACTTGGAATCCTTTGAGAAAACCAAGGTTTTGTTCTCTCAAATTTACTTACTTCGTCTCTTTTGACTTTCGTTCTATTACAAGTAAACACATTATAAGCAAACTTTCTTACTCCTATCAACAATCAACACATAAGACACCAAAAACCCTAGAATGATTCCAGTTCTTTTCAGTTCTTCTGAAATTACACATGTTAAAATTGTCTGGCATAGGTTTCAACAACTTGGAGAAAAACAATGGACAAGAAAAGGGGGACTAGATGCCATGGGAATATTGCATGTAGAACAATATAGCAGCCTAGGACATCTTACTTTCCGTTTTCCTTTTGTCTCCATGCAAACAAAACATGTTTTTATTTGAATTTTTGCATCATACAAAGAGATATCATAGAGCTTCCGCCTTTCAAATTATAACATTAACTATTTTTACTGGAGATACAATAAACCGAAAAGCATACCCATTTGATTAATTAATTAAGCTGTGATGTCATTTGATGACCCATTAATTTTCAACTATGGATGACAGACGGCTGTAAGATTTAATAATTCATCATGATGCAAACAAGGATTTGACATTGAACGTTTATGATTTATATTCTAAACTGCACTACTATTACATTGTGCCAATCCAAGCGTCAGCAGGATAAATTCTATCTTCAAATGATTAATATGTATAATATAATGGAAATTTAACGTTAATTGCGGGTTCGCTTCAATTTCAGTGTTTTTTTCTTCTAATTTCTAGTTTAGTAATCCATTGTCCAATAGATGAATTTTCCCAAGAAATGTTGAGTTCGTCAATACCTAAACAAACTCATTAGTATCAAACGTTTTAGCGTTATTAGAAACTATTGTGTGCAAACTTGGACTCGTAATCCAACATCCAACTTTTTCAGCAGTTATCTGAAGTTATTGGGCAACCATTATGAAAACTTTGACCAAATAATATTCTGTCCATATGGAGAGGTATCCAATGTAGTACTTTCACCACTTAAGCATTCCGTTCTACTCACAAAGATTGCTGACAGTAGTCGAAGTAAATACTTAAAAAATAGTAGAACCATACTTGAATTAAACACCTATTTCCTTAAGGATTTGATGTTCATTCAATCCATATCCATCACTTTGTTAGTAGAATCTGTGTTTTCTCTTTGTTTTCAAGCACACAGCCATTTAGCCAGCCGGAAATAATGGGAACACACAGAGACGAATTTTCTCAGACGTCAAATAAAATACGCTTGCTGATATCGTTGAGTTAGCATCATACTTCCATAAAGTTGCAACTTGTGTGTTTCAATCAAGCGACAGTGCATGGTTTAATTTTCGTGGAAAAATTTAATGACTTCAAAAACGACTTCATGCAAGCGCTCTTTTGAAACGAAAACTGACTCGCATAAGCTGGACCGCCTAAGATAAGCTATGAGTGGATATGTGCCAAAAGGTTAGCCAACTTTGCTGACCTACATGTGTGTCTGCATAAATAACATGGTACTTATACTGCAACATACGTAACTGCTGCTGGCTTCAAGGCGCGTTCATGTTGAGTTTGTTCCATCAAACCGTAAATAAAACTCTAAACAATACAATGTTGCGCTGACGTAATTTCTATCTGAGCAGTAAACTGCTTTTATTATGTATTACTGACATATATTTTTACAAGCTCTCTTTTGTCTTATCCGTCTTTTTCAGCAGAACTCGATAGTGTTTTTGGAACGAGACACGAACAAGTTCAGATAATCGTCTGCGTCGATAATCGTTATACACATACCAAGGATTAGCTATTCATGAAGTAATCTGGAACCCGTGTAAACCTCGTGCATCACCCTGACTTTTGACATCTGTATGAAAATACTACAAATATATACGTATTTAATAGATACAAGCATCGGATCTGGCGGATATTGTACGTGCTTTCTCAGCAATATTAGTTCGGCTAACTTCAAAACGAGATTACATAAGCTTTGTAAAATGTGGTGGCAAGCATTATTGTAAGAAATTGAGATATTGTAGCCGTAGTAATAGTCATCATGGCAATATTCAGTTAAATTGGAATTCTAGTAGCCTATGTATGAATTTGTGGACAGTTTCATTATCAGGGTTATCATTACGATTATTTAAAACTATTCCGGCCGTTGATTCTTTTTCATTATGATACTATTGAATTGATGCTCCTTATCTGTGCTTGCCGGCAACTTCACAAAATGAATATTGATGGTAACGAAACATGCCATCGGCTTTAATACCCATTCCATGAATTGAAGGGCATCGCAACATGATTTTTTGGTAGCGCTTGTCTGAACTAAGCTATGTATTTCTTAAATTTTAGCAAAAGAAGAATGAGATACAAAAA
This sequence comes from Salina celebensis, assembly GCA_036561885.1. Classification (NCBI taxonomy): domain Eukaryota; kingdom Metazoa; phylum Arthropoda; class Collembola; order Entomobryomorpha; family Paronellidae; genus Salina; species Salina celebensis. Next base: position 9,514 of record JAAXOA010000491.1, read on the forward strand.
AAAAATACATCGTGCGTGAAAGTTCTATTCTATAGTAAAGGGATTTTACGACTTTTGACAATAATATTGTGGTGAGCCTCTTTATGTACAGAAATCCTATCAATATCCCTTGCTTGTGGACAAGCCTTGTCATTGGCAGTTCTTACTCTGTGGAGACACTGTAATCAGTATTCGGGAGTCAATCCTGTAATAAACTTGCGTAAAACTGACGTACAATATTACCGGTCAAAGGACTTTAACCGAAACAGGCTAGGTCCTGACAGATTGAATGGTTTTGGTAATCGTATCGGACAAAAGTAATCAAAATCAAAAATACATATCTTTATCCTGTAAAACTTCCGTATCAATTGCGACTTGCATGGTTTGTGGATATTTCTGAAAGTGATAGAGCGTAAAATGATGACGATGAAGATGGAGCGATGAAGCTTATTGGAGTGGAAGTCGAAGCAATTGAGCTGCTATGTAATCTGAACTCGTTACTTTATGCTGAATGATCGGAAAAGCCAACAACTGAGCACTTTGTAGACAGAGACGAGCCACAGACTACTTCATTTCCGCACAGGAATCACCGTAAATAAAGTATGATATTACTTTCAGCTACGCAACAAGGACAGGTTTTTATATAGAAACATCTTTTCGACCAAGAAAAAGAGAAAAAAATGCATTGCTTGCACCCTGCCGCAATTTCACTCTCGTATCCTATCATCATCACTCATTAATGTACATTTATTACATATTAATACAAAAAGTGTTCAATACTTTTATTAGGGTGCAACCATGTAGATCGACGAGATTTCAGTAAATTTGTGCCGACTCTCAATTGGCAATGCCATGCATGCCTACCAAGCATATAAAGTGCTAATAATAGCGTGCATGCTTGGGATTGCTAAAGAGAACGAAAGAAAACTGTGTTGTCATCTGTATGGAAACCAGGAAACGTTGTCGGAAGATTTTGAAACATTTCAAATGGAATTTTACCGGCAAATTTGATTTGTTTTTGACTATCTAACGATGAAAGATGCAAAATATGTGAACACATTTGTAAACATTTATGGATGTTTTGGTCATCTTTTCTTTCAACACATTAAAATGGAAAATACTTATTTTTAAGAATGTTTCAATTGCATATTATGGTTTAAATGGTAGATTTTTCTATTGGATTGTGCGGTATTGTAATTGGCCACTTGAGAGGAAACACGTTCGAATATTTTACTTTTGTAGAATGTACAAGATCCACAAAAATACCAAAAAAGCACGTGTTAGGTTTCATCCATCCGTGTCCATGCCTTTTTGTTTTAAACGTATCGATGTTGGAAGCCTGAGACTGTTTAAGTTTTATGTGAAATCTTAAATTTACTAGCTATTACTAGTAACTAAAGTTTAGAAGCTTTATTTCCTGCAATTACCGAAATGTTACTTTATTTAGAGGGTTTGCGAGGTATGTTTGTAACACATGATTTGATACAGCAGTCTACCCAGAGTCTTTTTATAAGGTTTGCGGATCACTGATTACACCGGTCAGGCTGATGAGCATAACGAGAGTTCCACTTTCAATGCAAACAACTGCTACCGGAGAGCAGGCAATGTTAACCGGCATGTTGTTTATATATCCATAACATATTAATTGTATTAGTAATTTTAAAAGTACAGTAGTTTTAAGTTACCAATGTAGGGGCGAAGGAAGGTGGGATGTCTGTGATTGTTCAATTCTTCAATTTAATACAGTTTCAGACATTTAGCATGACACTGGTGCATAAAAGTGAATGTGTTTCTAAATTCTCAAGTGAAAGTATCATAGAGAAAGCTATACATTCGTATCATGAAATGAAGGCGGGCCTTCAATAATCTTGTATAAAAGCTAATATTAAATGTGCCGATATATTGTCTGATATGAATATGACTGAATACTGTAAACCATCGTCGTCTTAACAACCTGTATCGAACTTCATAAAATTTCCGTCAGTCATCAACAAACTAAAACGCATGTGGGTGCAAGGCCATGGTAATGAATAATTTGATATTGAATTTGAAATACAAAGTCATATATGATAGCATAATTAGTTGGGGATCGATAAATACCAAGACGATTTTGCACAAGTGTAAGCAATGAAAGTTGAAAATGACCAACATATTCCAATCAACGTAAAGTTTCGAACCGAAGATTTGATAACATTCTGTGAAATATTGCTCAAGTTTCCCTTAATCCAATGTGTAAAGAATGCTGACTATTAAACACACTGGGTCACAGACCTACAATTTCTTATGAAACTCTTCAAAAACAAATGTCATCATCATCAACATAAATGTCGTCAGTTGAATGTCTTCAGGAGAACAGATGATGTTGGTACTTTCACTTCTTATTACCACCCCCTGCCTCCATCTGATTGTGAAGTTCTTTCCATCTAATGATCATCACATGTGTCATATTAAATCATGTAACACACTCTTCCGCTGTTACATAAATAATATTCAAAGGCGATATGACATAGCTCTGAGCTAGGCTGAGAGGAATGAAATGGAAACCTTTCAAGTGTAGGCCGTAATGTTTTGCATGCATACCAAACAGAACCACTTTTCGCACGTGGGTGTACCATGGTGTTTATCTAGACATTAAAGCATGATTTTTACGTTTTTTTCTCTCGTAAGGACATTCTTAAGATAAAAGGAGAATTATGATTTACCTGAAAGAAAAGGCAAAAACAGACCCACTGATAGTAGCGGTAAACTTTCATGTCGTCTCTGTCTGTGGGCATTTTGTCAACACCGAAGTGTGGCACCTCCACTCCAACCTCTTTGTGGAAAGAGCTCTTGACCAGATATGTATGCGTGATCCAACAATACGTGTTGAGGACATCTTCTGGAATATCCTTGGTATGGATGCAGTCAATTGGGTTACCGACATATTGACGAGTGGTGACAATTAGGGAGAACGCCAGTAAGATCATAACCGTCAAACTGTAGTGGAGGCGAAATATCGATGAATCAATCCGAACATGGCTCACCTTCACAAGGTTTTTTAGTCCACGGAAAATGTCCAACATTGTTTTCTCTCCAGACCGGATTCACTAGAATCGGATTCAAACCCCTTACGCTTCAAATCAACTTGCTACCGAGCATAAATTATAATTGCAAAAACATCGCTCTGGATTCATTCTCACACTTTCATTCTCAATGTCGTACATTTTTCTTGATAAGACTTGACTAGTAGATTTGGTTACATTTAGTTCTTGCTTCTTTCATTGCGAAATGACTAGGAGAAACCCGATCACGTTTCACTAACAAATATCTGTTATACAATATATGTTACGTATATAAAAGCTTAGCTATTGGTTTTGGTATGGAAACAGGTGAAATTATAAAAGAAGACAATTTACAGTGATGGGACAAATTGACAGCTTGAGTCGTTTCTTGACGATTCAATCAATCTATGTAAAGATTCTCTTTCATCATATTTGTGGTGGTCCTACGATACAATGAACAAAACCAAAAAAGCCTTAGGAGATTCTACATTCGGTTTTATAAGTACTGGAATCTACTCTAAGAAGCTGAGCGTATACACAACAGTCACTGCCACAGCAAGAAATGTCTCAGTTTTACAGGCTTACACAACGTTTACAATTAGCATCATCTGAAGCATTGACCATAGGAAACTAGTTTCGAAGTGACTAGCACAGGCAAAAACATAAACCCTGTTGACGCAATATTTAATTGTGAACGGGAAGGAAATATATTTGAAAATCGGTCATTTTCTAAAGTAATCTTGTTGTCTGGTAGGGTGTACGATGCGGCGTTTTTATACTCAATGGTGATCCGATCTTGTGTAAACGACGGTTTAGGAAAAAGATGAACTCTTAATGGCGTGTATCCGGGGAAATATAATGACAGCACGTCATCATTGATCGCAATACGAAAAGCACTTTTTTCCTTATTACCAATTCCATAGTAATTGCTTCCTACTACAATTTTCAAGTGGCAGAGGCAACACACTCTGACATATGCATTCGCAGCCTTAGTAGAAGTACTTTCACTCGCAAACAAAAGTAGCACTACCAGCCTCATCAATAGCGGATCTAAAAGTTCATCATCACCCGTTCCCATTTTCTTTGGGAAGCTCTAATTTGTACGTTTATGTAACGAATTTTCAAATAAACAAGAGAAGTTTGGTGACGTGACTCAATCTGATTTATCACCAGACGACTTGTTCACATTTAAAGTATAATCAGTGGTCATCTTCGGATGAACGAAATGGTCAACACTAATCGTAAACATCGTTCACTTATAACAGAATCTTGCGACATGCGAGCAAAGACATAAAAACCGTCAAGACACAAATTTATTGCTTTCGTTGCACGTGCTGGCCCTTTTCTCAGGTATGACGATTACAATTCAAAAAGCTGTCTGGTTAAGGAACATAGAGTTGAGGCAATGTACTGACTGCAAATCACTGTACTAAATGAGACACAGTAGCATTTTCCGCTATGAATAGTCTTTGGATAAGTCGTTTGCTATGACAATCATTAATGTAGTTGATCATTTATCCCTGAGGCACCAGTATAAGGCAGCTGAGTGTGTTTCCAACCCGTGATTTTTTTTCTGGTTGAAGGCTTCCATGACATGACAATTGTGTTTCCAAACTTTATATATTCTTGCTCCATCTTAAAAATGGCACTTATACATATCATCAAATGCCTACAACGACTGACAATTCTTTTTATCGTATGTTTATCCATTAACTTTATGACCATGGGGTGTTCAACGAAACACCATGTTTTCACTTCACTTGGTGACAACTGTCATCTACATTCAAGGCTGTCATTTAACTGCTTTTGAATATCGTTCTTAAGCCGTTAGCATCTAGAGAACAGACTATTACCGCTGTACAACTATTGTGACAAAGCTTATGCTTTCTTTCAGTCAACGGTTGCAGCATCTTAGGAGAATGTGCTTTGCAGGATAAAAAGTATTCTCTACAATCAAACGCTTTGTGTCAACCACATATGCGTCATAACATGGTTCTTCTCTTGGGATTTGGGATGTACAAAACAACACTGAAGAATGTACGTCTCCGCTGCCCCCTCTTATGTCTCAATAACTGGTCATTAATTTAAGGAGCATAAGATGCTAGAAGGTACTAAAAGTCTCCGACGGCACTCCATCCATCGAAACTGGTGGGATCATGTATGTAGAGCTTCTGAGTAAACACTTCTCAGTGAAATTATACAATAAACAAGACAAAACTTGTTCCAACTTTCCCATAACTTTCCCAATAACAACAACTTGCTTATCCAAAACAATAACCACCAGCACTGCATCTGCTGAAGTAATAAGCTCGTCACTATACAAAAGAAAGTGTTTTTGTTTTCACTATACTGTGTACACTACATTCATGGATTTTGTTTATTGTATTTACTTTTTGGCCTGTCGAATACGATCTGACAAACTGGAGCAATTCCTCTCCAGCCTCCCCCAGTTCCAAGTTTTTTTCTTAGTGTTTTGAGCTGAACTAAAATGTATCATACACTACATTAGGACAGTCAAAAAGCAAACAAAAAACGTTTTTGTTTCTGTCTTACAAGCTTACTCTTCCATAAACGCACGTGTAACACAGATTTCACGACTTGAAATGTTTCAAAGAAACTGAGAGAAGGGCAAATTTTCAAGGATCATTATCAACAATTAAGTCAACCTAGTAGCGTCATGAATAAAATGATCGTTGTAAGACATCTTGTTTTGTTTTCACTTTTCTAAGTAAACAGGGTGTTTACAAAAAGGATGTTGATCCTGTTACCACTAGCTGTTTTATTGATATTGCTATTTCCAATTCGCAAACAAAGAATCGAGAACGCTCCATGGCTGCTCCTAGGAAATAAAGGTTGCTTCATGATATCATGTATCGCGGTTGGCTTTTGGATTGATGATGTAGATCTATGCTGTTTTTGGGGTTGGGTTTCAAACAGAAAAAGGTAGGTTGTATGTCTACACCATGGTTAACCGGCAAGGTAATACGAGTAATTTCAGAAATGCAAAATCAAAACATTTCCAAGTAGATCTGGTGCTGAGTGGTCGCTACAGGCGGGAGCAACAAAGGTAGAAAGAAGAAAACTGCGGCATAAGATATTTGATTTTTATGACGTGGTAAAAGGTGTTGTTGTTCCGTGGTTTGTCGAGCTGTTTTCCCTTTTAAAAAATATAGTTGGATGATCAAAGCCTGGTTACTGTGGTGAAAAGGATGATGATGACATTATAGGCATGATACCGAAGCCACGCGATTTTGAAACAAAAAAGGTAGGTGTAATCCAAATATATTTGTGTTTTTTTTTCTCCTATCTTCCACCTCTCCAATCTTTTTCGTAATTCACTTGTAAATAAATGTATCACGTCTCACAAAACACTTAGCTTATTGTTGTAGTAGTGAAAGGAGAGAAAAAAAAGAGAATGTGAATGACTTTAGAATGGGTTCAACTGGGAAATACCTATGCGATCTGCTGGGATCTTGCTGCTGAGACATTCACAATAATAGTATAACAAGTTGGAACAATAAAAAATGCTAAAAGCAAAGCTTTCTCTTACTTCATTTTGCGTTTTGCACAGGGATAAAAAAAGTCTTTCGAAAATTCACGGCCTTGAGTTTCTTTTTGTATAGAGAGTTGTCTATGTAAAAATGTATGTTCTTTCAATGCGGTCTCTTTACATTTTTTTTGGGTATGGAATATCGTAAATTTATGTTATTTTGAAGAACAATACATTATAAGGCGGAGAACAACACTAAGTCAACGATTAAACCAACAACTTGAGCAAGCGTTTTATGAAGTCCGTGGATCAAACTTTTCACCAGCCACATTACGTCGAGAAGCACATTTTTTCCCCTTCCCCTTTTGTCTTTTCACTGCATCCGCATGATTCGCAGTAGAGTAACCAGAAATCTAGGTTTTATTTAGCAGCAAAGGGAAAACCGCGTGCTCATCTTTTCTGCGTTTTCTCTCATTTCCCCTCAGTCTCTTAAAACACTGAACCAAACAGCAACATCCGGTGTGAACCTAGAATCCTTTATGTTGCATGTATGTGGGGGAGGAAAATAAACAAGTCCTAATTTCTCTTTTTCGGAATCTGATTCAAGACAACTTTGGTGTGTCCATAACTGTTAGGAACGTAAACGTGAACGCTAACTCCACTGGTAATAAAGCGAGAAAAACAGTCTTGTTTTAAATATGTTTTTTTATATGGGTCAAACTTGGTCTATGATTTAGAGGATGTTAGGAATGCCAGTACACAAGCAACACACCACATACGACAACCCTTGTTCTCTCATCGTTCCGAAATCTTTCACATCATTCTGGCTTGCCTGAACTGAGACTGTCGATGAGCATCCGATCCGTTGGATTCGAATTCACACCAGCAACTGTTATTGCCTGTGATACTTTTTTTTGCTCTCCCTTATCCACGGGACAACGTAAGACAACTATTCAAAATAAATATGTGCTCTATGATGCTATTTTCTTTTTTTTTTTCTTTTTAAAAAGAAAGGCAACGTCTATGCTTACAATCTGAAGATGAGAAAGAGGAGCTCATACACTAGAATATAAGAGACCATTTCTAAGTTGGCTGCTTATCGGAGTAAATTGTATGATCTTATAACATTATGTATTTGCTACGACAACCACTGCTACTACATTTTTCTAGTTATTCTTTCCAAACATTTTTTTGTTCCACAAGAGAGTATCTTGCAGCATTAAAACAAGCATGTAGAGCGTTAGGCATCCATATAATCATGATCATCGTCGTCTCCGTCGTCAACAGAGCAGCAATAGCAGTAGACACCATACCCCGCCAGTAAAATACACGGGTAAAGCTAACATAGACAAATCTTGAGAATACCCGGGTATCGGGGGATACAAAAAATATAAAACCAACCACCACCACCACCACCATGACTGCTACTTCTTGGTGCAACTAAACTAGGCCTAAAAAGAGTCAGAAATTGAGATTTGTTCTACATTGAGAAGCTTCATCATGATCATCATCAGAATCGTCGTCATCGTCATCTTCTTCTTCTTCCACAGCAAATGAACAAAGTACGTAAAATGTAATGTACATAGTACATGAACTATATTTGTAACATGTATCGCATGTAATGTATGGCATAGTATTTTAAGAAAGAAAAGAATAAAAAGAAATTGCAGAGGAGAGGGGAATCTTTTGCCAAGAAAACTAAAAAAGCTATCTGTAAGCAAAAGACAAGAAGAAGGAATCATGCTGGCTTCGCCAGTGTTTGTACTACAAGCACTGCTGTGATTGCTGCTAGTGGCAAAAAAAACGACATAGTCACTGAACAAAGTTTGTATTACATTTTTATATTCATGCACAATATATTTTCTTAGACTTGCAAGATGGAATGTTGAAGTAGCGCAAGAAAAACAACGGATTTTCTGTTATGTGCGAACGTATTATTCGGCCGCTATTGCTGGTCATAATCCCTAAAAATTAGCAAAACTGTACATGTATAGTACTTTTATTTTCGAACAGGAAAATAGTTTATCTTATTAACTGCTATCTAGCAAAAAAGAACGATCCACATTGGAGTTAGTATAAGAGCAGATGAGCTACTTATATTTATTATTACAACAGAAAAAAAAACAAGAACAGAGCCGGGATTGTTTTCTCCAATGCAACAACAATATGCGTGGTAAAAAAATAAGCAGACAGCAAAAAAGGATAACAAGCCAAGGAAATATAGCGATAATAAGAAATGAGTGTGCATCATTAAAGAATATATGCGGAAATCTGTTTCTCCCTTTAGTAAAATCGTTGATATTCATTCCATACCTTATCATCAGACTAGAAAGTGCAAGTGCTGCTTTCGGCTTACTTTTAGACGTATTTTGGACGCTATGGCAGATGTTAATGTGCATTTACTAGTAGTACAATGACAGGGAACGGTGGAAAAAACAAGTGACGAGCTACATTATCTCAGTTATACTACTAGCTGCTCACTTTTTTAGCTAACCGAACCGAGAAAACATAAACGAAGGAAGAGAATTAGAAAAACAACGTTTTTTTCTTCTTCCTATCATTATTACCGTATTGTTTGTCCTGTCAGGTTGATTTTTGTTCGTGTTGGAAGGAAACTAGTTCACGCACAACAGCAAGAGAAAAAAAATGAAGTTGCATTTTATTTTACTCTTTTCCGATACTCCGTTTCCCGTCTAGGGCGAGAGGGGGAACATGTTACTTTGCCTGCAAAAAGGTGACGATGGGATACTTTCCTGCAGCATTGAGAAGAGGAAAAACGAGCACGGATCCCTATGGTTTCGTATGTCGAGATTAATAAAATCACACACAGTGAAACATTGATTGAGTAGTAGGGGATGCCGACACGGTGTTCTTTTTTTTGCCGGTAGAAAATATCTCGTTAAATTATGTATCGAATGAAAGCGAAAATAGAACTCAAGAGTGCTGAAATGGATTGAAAAAGTAAAGAAGATAAAGCAGCACAACAGAATAGTAGGGGATGCCGACATGGTGTTCTTTTTTTTTTGCCGGTAGAAAATATCTCGTTAAATTATGTATCGAATGAAAGCGAAAATAGAACTCAAGAGTGCTGAAATGGATTGAAAAAGTAAAGAAGATAAAGAAGCACAACAGACAATTGTCCTAGGGTCTGGCTTATCATCACTTTAATTCCTTGTTATTCTCTATTTTGTTTCTGTGAGTTACACACTATTTATGGATGTGTGTTGCTATTAAATTATCATTTGTTTTTGTTTGAATTGATCGAGAAATTAAAATGCTGGCGATTTAGCACAATAAAACAAATGATCCCAGGATCTATTTACAAAACCGCCTACTGCACGTCCTCAGTATTCAATTAAAACGTTCGCATTAGTGCGACAGTTTGTATGTGATGACCTCTGACATTTTGTGTATACTTATAAGAAAAGAGAGAAAATCTGTCACGACGTAGTCTTATCAAATCTACATTTTATAACTTACTTAATACAAAGTCGTGAAGACCTTCACATATCAGTCACGGTAGCGAATTGTCAGGGCTAGACAGTTTGCTGATGTAACCCTTGGTGACTGTTTCCAAAGTCTGGCTGGTGATGGAAAGGACCATGATTATAGTTTGAGGTGCATGTGGCTGATGCGCTTAAAATTCCATCGGAAAGTTATATATAGAAATGTAAAAATGATTACAAAAGAATTTCTAAATGCACTCCAATATTAGTACTCAAGACATAAGAAAATCAACTCGTACATCCAACATCAGAAAAAATGCTGAGAATTACACATATAAGAGAAAGAGAACGGCGCACATGGTATGTTACAAATAAGAATAGGTATGCAATATCACTTAGGATTTGGTGGAAATATAGACAATAGGCAGTGCTATTGGTATGTAATGACAAAAACCAACTAAAGTTAAGCAAAGTATTGCTTATAACTGCATAAAGGAAACATCCCATCAATTACATCATTACTTGTGCGCTTTTACACTGATGAACATTTAGAACACTTGAAATCTAGCGAAAAGCAAGTAATCAATTTACAAGCTTTCAAAAATGTTTCTGCACTCACTAAAAACCTAGCAGCATTTGAGTAATCCATCCAAAGACGACAGTTTCAAAAACATTTCTCTCTATATGAACATGTAGTGTGTATTTAAAAAGATCGCTTCATATCTTATCTACTGGAGCTTAGAAAACATGTGGAACAAAGCTTCATCCATTTAGTCAAACAAAATAAATTTTTTAAAACATGAAATAAAACGAGAAACGCAAGTTACAAGTAGCAAAATAAACTATTCGGCCATCAAACATTATTATCTTATTTTTGACTTTAACGATTTAGGAACGCCCTTAGTGCTTTGGAGTCAGTCTTGAGAAAGTCTAAGCGGAAGTATGCGCGCCACCAGTCTCATTAAGACGCTAATAATATTCACACTAACGGCTAAACTGTATGGAGAAGAGATCATCAAATTTACGCGGGTATCAAGAAAAATGTATTGTTAAAAATTGTTAAAGGATGATTTTCTCCAAAAACAACATCCTCAACATTCCTCAGTCGCTTAATTGTGGACTTGGAAATGCCTATTAACGCACGAGACCCAATTTAATGTGTATAAGTAATAGATCCCAACAACTTGCTTGTTAATTATAGTGTATCTCCTTTCAACAACTGGTAGTTAATTACTGGTCCTCGTGGTTTAAAGCTATGCTGCAAATTGACAGTTTCGCTCATCTGACAGAAAAGTTTGCGACAGATCCTCCCATGCGAAAAGTGAGATATGCATATGATAATGAGTTTTTTGAAGGACTACACGACTTTCTTTTTGGAAAAAGTTGCAGAAAATATTACAAGTTTATCCCATTTAACGTACAGAACAATTATTGAAAGTTGCACGGAAAACGTGTTTCGTTATCCATTATTGTTTGGTGGCCCGGTATTCTCCGTCTATTTCCGTTCATTTTCCCTTGTAACTCAATGTGTTTGTGACATTTGATAATGTCACAGCCATCTGACTTGCATTTGATTACCTCTGAGATGCAAGTGATTGAAAAATGGACGATTCATTAAATGTGACAATGACAAGCAACAAATCAATGTTATTTGTCACAGGGAAAACTAGATATCGTCTGTGTAATATATACTGTGGTGAAAGCTGCATACAAAATAGGTCTGGTTGGTTTTGGCTGAACATGCAGTTATCAGGAAGGAGCTATAATTGGTATATGGAGTGATAGCCAGAAATTTGGTACTTCGTAATCAACTAATTTGTATGAATGAGCAGCGAGGAAAACGGTTATAAAACCAGTAATAACCATACCATTGCACCGAGATGAGCCTGAATACCGAAGCTACAAGGAAATGCAAGATATAAAATGGACTTTAGCTTCTTTGTAAAGATGGAAATATATACTTGATAATCCAAAGGCTGCGACAGGTTAACTACTGCGTCATACATAATTCCATTGAACATTTTATCTACAAAATATTATATTGATCTTCTTTGAGAAACACGCACTTTCAGTTATTTTGACTTCCTCGTATTTTTACCAGAAGTGATGCCAGGGTACGAAATGTAACTTGTTCTTATGGGCTCTTTGCTTTATTGCTTGTTGGTAGGTTGCCAGTTAACCCTGTAGAATAATGACATCGTATGACAATCAAAGAAGCAGTTGATGGATAGCCACTGAGACAATCAGAAGAATATACACGTATTATTCGTCGTGATACAACTTTTCCGAGTCTAAGAAATGTATATGAGCTATTATATAAAACATTCATGAGTGAAATTCAACTACATGTTTAATATGATCACAGTTGCAGTTTCGTTATCTTTCTCCTATTTATGGCACGCACATAGAAAGCCATCGGGGCAACATTTGACCTCTTTAGATTTTTCCGATTCGCAGATTATGTCTTGTCAGATTGCTTATGGAAAATATTTCACATAATCTGCTTCCATGATGTGTCTCACTCTGACTCCTAACCTGGCAAAAATTAAAATACATACATACGCATATACATGTATTTACAATATGTATTATTTGTTAATAGTGAAAGTGCTTTTATACCATACTTAAGCTAAGCTTAAGTACTGTATAATGTAGACCATTACAATTATTAAAGTTTAAAAAACTGAAATAATTCGTCGTATTTTTTATGGGTTTTATATAGGTACAGATTCTATAACTTCAACCTTTGAAACGATGCAGCATATCATTCGTCAGTTCGCTTTTTAGCTTTCTATTTCAGGCTGATTTTATTATTCAACTGGCCGTAAAGTCATAATTGCATAATTTTGCTTTGCATGTTCGTCATATTTGTTGTAACTAGGCAGCCTCTGCCAATCCTTTTATTGATTTACTAAGAACTTTGAGTATTTTGGTATTTTAAAAACACGCATTATGTAAGTGCACAAGCATGTATTTACAAACATCAATTAAGATAGCACATATTATACGTTTCTATTTCCAAAACACTCCCCGTGTGCATATATTGTCCAGATCAATAAAATTCGATAATGATGAACTTGAGTAACTTTGGGCCTAGACAATCATACGAGACTTTTTTTAATTAAAAGAATTCGACGCAAAAAAGACGACACAAAACTCCACGCACACGTAATTCATACTGTTTGTTTCAATTATCATACTCCATGAAAGCGAACATCACATATCACCCTATGGAGCATGCCTGTAGGGGATTAGCTGACAAATATCGCCAAAGGTTTTACTGGTCAAAAGATTTTGGAGAAGTAATTAAGATAATCGAATGAACTTACCTCCTGCATACCATTATAATAAAAGCTTTAAAGCTGATAAATACGAAGCTGAGAATATATAAAAGTTTTTAATCAGATATAAAGTATGGTCCTAAAGTTATAATACACAGTCATGGTGTGCATATAGTCTATCATATGCACAGCACAATACCGGAACCCTTTTAAATTATATGTCCCACGCCATAGAAAATTAAATGTCAAACAAGTTAGGGCCTGCTG
>JAAXOA010000492.1:0-23015 GCA_036561885.1 Salina celebensis
TCTTTTAGTGTTATGAATGAACATCTTCCAGGTGACAAACCCTTAAGACGTCCGTACCCCAGAAAACAGCGTGACATTGAAGTCACCGATCATGTGTTTGGCTAAAATAAAGCGGAAGTTATAATACATAGATGTGCTGGGTATAGTCTATCATATGCATTATTCCAGAGCCCTTTCAAGTGACATGTCACACGCAATACACAATTAAATGTCTAATAAGGTGCGGCCTGAAAAGGAACTGCCGGAATGTTACAACGATTTGTCTTATGCCATGTCAAAATTCATTTGGCAAAAGTTATGCCCTGACAGAAGCATTAAAAATTTACATATGCATGAGAAAAACAATAGGGATCTACATCACTGGCCAAGGCATTGACCTGCCATATTTGGTTGAAATCAGTCAAATGTCAAACGGCACGACATGTAGAAATTCCAAAATAGATGGAGGTGGATTACTAAAACTGCTCAAAATTTCGATCGAAAAGATAACTGACGATGTTTATCATCCGTGAGATCATATTTATAACACACACAAAATAAACTGGACTGTTTATTTAGGCGATTCATATTGGATCTACTGCGTTCTTGAATCGAGTGCTATGCGTTGTAGACGTCACGATTGAAGATTGGAAGATAAAGTTTAACATTAAATATATTACGTATACATATGTAGCTACGAACAACGAATATTGTTATTCCTATAAACAAACGGTGATAGATACTGCTGCCATTGATACGCAGCTTTGAGTCAACAACATCACTAATTGGACAATATTAGTGCTTTCGCGATAATTGTAATGGGAATGAATGCTAAATGGTAAGTAAGTCCGTCGTAATCGATAATAGTAGTCCTAAATTTCACTACGCTATTGGACATTCTCCTTGCGCGTTTTATGGTTAATTTTTCAATTACCAAATACAAGGTACTCTCTGTTCTTAGGGACTTGCGAGTTTCATAGATTTACAATGTGAACGGATAAGTATGCGAACGAATTTCGTAGTTGGTGAAAGTGAATATTGTAGCATACAATAATTCATCTAACCATAATTACGTAACAAACCTGTCATCTAATGTATAAAGCAGCCAAAATGTAATATGTACATACTCCTCGGAGGTCTTGGAGCTAACATAGAAGCTCTACATATCCAATGGATATAGAAATCGTGTTTTTGTGCATAGTGTGTATTCCATACTGGAACTGGAAGGCAAGTAAAATCTGTCTTGTAGCTTTTTTCCCTTGTATGAGAATCTAGCCAGGTATAATTGACGTATGAATCATGCTACGTGAACCTGCTAACTTTCCCACACACACCAAGTCCGAAGTTTCGAAGTACAGAGCAATGTTGGAAGAGTACAAAGAAGATGAACCAGATGCAACCATTTGTTACAAACTAGAAAAAGGAGGAAATTTATAGGAGTGGGAACAACTACAACCAAAGTATGTTGAAGATGATGAAGAAAAGTAAAAAGAGAATTAAAAGAAATCGGGGAAAAATTTCATAGAAAACTCTTGATTGCACAATGATTTTCTTCTGAAGTTTTTATATTTTCCCATTTCAACTTTCCATGAGAAACACACTATTCAGTTATGGTTTATAAGTTTTCTATTTTCCCATTTCAACTTTCCAGGAGAAACACACTATTCAGTTATGGTTTATCGTTTTCTTTACTTCTATGTACAAGACCAAGATTGGTAAATTGGTAAGTTTTATGCAAGGAATTTTAGACATTATTTGTAATAAAATGCATAGTGCCCAGTAACGTTACTCTGCTCGTTACACCTTTGTAGATAAGTACATATGTGTTACTGCTGGAGTAGCAGTGATTTCCCCTCTGCTGCTGCGAATTAAGTCGTGTGTATTTCTCTCTGCTCGGAAGTGACGGAAAAGTCATTGAATAGAAGCATTATAAAAGATAAAAGATTTTGATTAAAACTCTGGGAAGTGATTCTTTACCTCAAAAAAAGGAATCCCAGGAAAAGTAGCTGTATAAAGCTACACACATTATGTAGCTGTGTGCCATTATCACTCTAGCATGATCCCAAAGTATGTAAGTATCGTCATCCAGAAAGTATGTAATGTGGATTGAAAGTTGGATTATCTGCAAACTGACAGGACAAACGAGGGCATGGTTGTAATTTTCCATTAGTGGCCAGGCCGAACCCGAGGCTTGGTCGTATCGGCTGCCCAGATTTCGCCCTGGCCTCTTATGGAGAATTACTACCATGCCCTCGTTTTTCCTGTAATTGAGAGGTGGTGGATAGGGCTACTCATGGCAGAAAAGGGGAATTCCGAATGTGAATGAAAATATATGGAAAGCAGCCGCTAGAGAAGACTCACCATAGACAAGGGAAATTTTACAGTATCACGAAGCAGAACTTTGCTCCGTGACCTTGCCGAGGTAGAATGGGCGGGTATTGCGTAATTAAACCCTTGCATGAACCTGTTTTTGTTTTTTTGGCGATGAAAACTGCCTGTTATGGCCAATTTTCACCTATTGTACAGTAGTTACTATGAGTCTTCTGCAGATGATAGTAAGATTTTAATTTAAATCAGGTACTCGCAGGTACCTGGATTTCGTTTTTAAAAATAAATGCCGGATTTTAGAGCAGATTTACACCAAATTTGGTACAGCTAATAAATGTATCGTTCTATAAAATTCTTATCTGTTTTAATGCATGTACGAAATACTCATTTTATCATATTATCATGTTTTAATATATTTCATAATTACAGGCATGATGAAAACATTAAATAATAAATGCCGTATTAGAAACTAGAAAACAATCCGTGTAATATTGGTTCAGAGGAACAAGTCTAATAAGAAACCCTTGTTAATTCATGGTAGGAAATAATGATTTTTGAATTCATTAGACAGTTCCCTTCAACTAGAATAGGGACAATGAAACCACTGAAGTAGATCCTGCAGCTGGCTGGCGGGCGTTGATGAGAATGGAGTTAAACAGTTTTATGAGAGTGGAATCCAATCCATCTGGGCTACCCTCTGCAAAGACGAAACGAAACACACGATTAAAGTACACATAAAACTTCGAAAGTCTAGATAAAAACCATTTAGTTCAAACGTTACTTACCACAAAAAAGCGGTATAGTTGACCCGTTTTCAGCTAATTTGCCTATGGTGATGCAAGTTGCATTCTGGTCGAGCTTAATCAATCCATCGACGATTTTTTGGCGAGACTGCAAATGATCCAGGAGTTTTTTCATGCTAGAGATGGTACTCTGCGACACGTTCAAAGTAGATTTCAAACCTGTTCGTTTAAAGAAAAAAACAAATGGGCGTTGTACAACATATCACGTTAAATAAAATATTGCAACGTATACTTAAGCTGTACATCCCACAGGAGGGTGAATTGGTGACCTCTTCTTAGGGGTCGTGTATAAAGAACGTCACATGGAGTGAAGCTTGGGTTATTTGTGAATGGCCCGAAAAATTATTGTTTATTATTGCGAGTAAGTCTTCATCGAGTGACTGGGTGAACCTGGTCAGCCGAGATGACCGAGACCCACAGCACACAGCAGAACCACGCTGTCTGTCAGAGACGGCCCAACGACGGCGGCCAGGTCGACCCCGACAGGCTCCGAGCCAGCGACCGGAGGCAAGCTGAGCCAAGAGCCTCGCCAGCGACCGGATGCCAGCTGAGCCATGAGCCTAGCCAGCGACCGGAGGCCAGCTGAGCCATGAGCCTCGCCAGCGACTGGAGACCAGCTGAGCCAAGAGCCTCGCCAGCGATCGAAGGCCATCTGAGGCAAGAGCCTCGCCAGCGACCGGAGGCCAGCTGAGCCAACAGCCTCGCCAGCCTCCATGTGAAGTTCTTGATGGATCATCCGTTATGTAACTTAATATATCTTATACAGAATTATATTTGTATATAATCTTATATAGCATTAAATCTTATAATCCTAGCAAAAATGAACCCCTGTTGTTCCAGAAAAAAATTCAGAACCTGCAAAACCTGTGAAGGATGATTGTCCAAACGTGCCTACAAAATTTCATTTGAATTTTGAATCGGTAGGCCGATCGTCACGGATAAACAGAGAGGCGGAGAGACAAGACCCCGACCGAACTGTGACCGAAGATTACGCTACGCATAGCTTAATAAACGAGAAAGAAATTTAAAAAATTAAAACGAATAACTTACGAGCCAAATCTCCAAAGAAGTCTTCAATACTCATCCACCCACGGGAAGCGAGCTCCTCTATTGGATTCCGTTTGGCAGACATGTTTCCTTGTAGATTGAACTGTTCTTTTTGCTTTCGCATAATGGATTCTTCTTCTTCCTTCCATTTCATGAACTTCTCCTTTTCCTTCTCGAGATCACGATGTTTGCACTCTATATCCAGATCGCCAATCTTAACGCGTAGTTCCAAAGCTTCGCTTTCATTTTTTATCCGATTCTGCCACTGTGCACGTTCCTCAGATAACTGCTGCTCCTGAGCTAACAAGGTTCTTCTCCACTCTTTAAGTTGGGCGTCCCTTCGATTTAACTTTTCTTCTTTTTCCTTAAGGAGCTCTCTCTCCTCTCTAGTTTTGTTGGCTAGCTCTGTCGCCTCCTTGGTCAGGGCCTGTTTTTCTGAAGCGACCTTCTTTTTCTCTTTGGCCAAGTCCGCCTTCTCCGAAGCCATCTTGATTTTATCCTTAGCTAAGCTCATCTTTTCCGAAACGATCCTACATTTATCCTTGGTCAGCTCGAAGTCTTCAAAAGCGAATTTCTTTTCTTTAACCTCCAACAATGCTGTGCGTGCCTTTAAATCTTTCTCCATCTGTTCCAACGCAACAGACTCCGATACCAGAGCTTCCTTCTCCTCTACCAGCCACCTTTCCTTTTCAATCACCAGCGCTTTCCGGTTTTCAAACTCCTCCGTCACTATTTCCTGCCTCCTGGCCATCTCAGCCTGGGCTGCTCCCAAGACTCTTTGTGTCATTGCTGCTGTCTCATTTGAGATAAATGTACTTAACTGCTGGTGATCCATTTCGGGACTAATTAACTCGTCTGACAACTGACAAATTGAATGGATACTTTAACTTTATCAGCTGAAAGTTTATCAAAAATTAACTAATAAAAGCTTACCGATAAGAGGAAGTTTTTAAACAGAAGATAGGCAAGTCGCAGAAAGTCGGACAAAAATCGAAAAATTGAACAACCAAAGCTAAGCTAAGCTAAGCTAAGATGAAAGCGATAAAATGCTTTTTAGAGGGTGGAGGATATGTATTTCAAAGCTTCTAATACGTTTTCAATTCACTTTCGTTTTGATGTGAACGTTGAGCTTTACAAGCTAAATGCATACATTGCGCGTGCGCGATTTTACATAAGAGCTGACTACATGAAACATGAATCATTAGCTTTTGGAAACTGCAAAACGTACTTGATGAATTACAAAGATTGTTGAAGTAGTACTAGTGGTAACTGCACTGGTTGCACTCTATACTTGCATTGAAAATGAAACTCCAAGGGAGCTTTATAGGGAAATACCTAGATAAGTTACAAGATAAATTGGCACGGCAGCGGAGATGTTATCCCATTGCTATGTACACACAAGGGTGAGGGTGAAATATATTGTCGTCCAAAGGGCATAATAAATTATTGGCTTCGACAAATTTGGCAAAAAGATTAAGAGAAAAAGAGACAAGAGAAATAAGCGCTCCATATTCCATTCTTAACGTTCAGCAGCTCATGTGGAAATGTGAACGATCAGCCATGACAAGACCCCCAAAAATAATGTGATTTCCAACTTTCCTACCGAAATGCCAGTTTTTTGTATGCATGTAATCACATGAAAAACCTTGGTGGAAACCAGTTAAACTAACTGTTGACTGTCTTGAAAGCTATATAACAACCTTTAATTTTATTTTGCCATATGGCTTTTCAATTGGTCGATGGAATTTTCCCCGTTGGTGGTGCAGTAACTTTCGTTGGAGTTAAAAATGTACTTGAAAGTTTGGAACATGGGTATTGAGCGCGGAAATGAAAAACAAATTTGAAAATGGACCCTGTATGTGATGTCCTTTCACAGACACCTGCATAAAACAAAAAAAAACAAAGGGTAAAATTGTTATTATATATGAAGCAAGAAACCTTCTAAGAACTTGTTAATTTTCAATGAAAACCATCCCCCATATGTCTTTCCCATTTAGGTATACGAGGCTTATTTATTTATCTGCATTACTTACCATTTTTTTAGAGCAGTATGTTTCAATGTCATTTCCAGCGTAGTAAATGATGATTTCTTTATGGCCCAAATGTGACTTAACCAAGAATTTTTTAATGGAACATATGTTCTTGAAATGATCTCGAATTTCCCCAACATCTGTGCCTGAGCCCGACACTTTCACACAGGTTTTTCAGCTAGATCAGTACTAAAAATTGGAATACCACACCATAAAAAATAGCTTTGAACACTTCAAGCCACTTAAGCTACATAACACTCAGTAAATTTCGAAGATTGGCTTATAGCTGTATGTACCCATAGATACAAAATTATAGTTTGACAGGAAAATCATCCAATGGATGAGCCATAAATACAAAGAACGTCAAATGGAATGAAGCTGATCAAGCCTCACTCCCATGTCCCATACAATCATTCTTCGGGCCATTTACAAATAACAACACAAACTTCACTCCACGTTCTTTATAGACGACCCCTAACAATAATTTCTGTACCTATTCTAACAAAAGATCTTTTAAATAGTTCAGTATGATATTAGTAAAGTTATGGTTTCCATTCCCCATCTTATTCCATGATATTCCTTTCATTTGAAGGCTCCCTATATGTACAAAACGTTTATGGGATAAGGCCCTAATAGGGAATGATTTACAAAGGAAATTTCTCAATGTAAAACACTTTCACAAAGGCCAAAAACACACACCCGGGCATGTTAGTTTCTGCTCACTCGCCAATTTCATTTTATTTCACCCTGGATGGACAACATTCGCTTTCTTTTGACTACATCTTTTAGAAAGTACAATTTTCTCCAATGGATCCTCCACAAAGTACGTAACAAAAATTGAAAGGTGGGTTATTTGTGAATGGCCTTAAAACAAAAAGGTACGGAACCTGATCATGCACAATAACCTCACCCCGCCGCGTAACGCCAGCAGCCCACTTTCCTACTCCAGGCTACTCACTGGTTACTTACGTAGTTTATGGATCCTCCCCCATGTCCAACACACTTGTGCTCTTTATGTCCTTCATTCTTTTTCACTTGGCTACACATAAATTTCTCACTTGCAAACATGCACGATATCATTCAAAAAACACTTTCACCTCAAGTGTTTCTACTCTAATTATGAATTATCCTATGATCATGCTAATAATGCGTATGTGAGATGTGGGATCCTCTTCTGAATTATATTTCCCTTTCTGAAAATTTCTTTCTGTCTTTTTTGTACATACAGCTTGGAGCGTCAGTGTTTTATATATCTCAGAAAACAAGATTACCCTAAGTTACATATACCTTCTCCAAAAAAAACACATACACACGCTTATCAAGGTTACAAAGCATATGCAATTCTAACAAGACAAAAGTTTCATTTAAAGCGTGTAAGAGATTTTCCGATGAAGCGTCACAGTCAACCTCAACCTGTTTAGATGTGGTTCTCCACATTTAACAATCCAGCTAATTCTACACACATAAGTATTTTCTAGCTTTTCACTATTAATATTTCATACAGTCATCACCTTGAGAATCACTCTTGACTTTTTTTTTTCAATTCATTTTCATATGCATTCCATCGGGGTAATGTGAGATATGGGAACGTTTTATGGTTTACAATCTTTGCCAAGGTCCTCAGAACAGTAGATCATTTTAGTTAGCAGTTTTTTTTTGTATGAAGGACCAGAAAATTTTGTGCCCAGTATTTGTAGAATCCATTCCGTTTTCCATGTTTTCCTGAAAATTGTCTCTTTCATTAAAAAGCCAATGAGAAAATATGTATCAATTTGTTATATTTATAAGTTATATTTTTCTCCTAATGTTGCTGCTTCATTTTATGTGACCATTTTCTTCTTCCATAATGTATGTTCCGTTCTTTGATTAGTTTACACCAGTAATAAATATACGTGACATTTGCTCCTTTTGCAACCATTAAACAAGGTTTTAAAATAAATCTTTTTCATGCCATTTTCCACTAGTGGAACATCACTGCAATACAAAAAACACCATACGCTCCAAGACCATCCATAAAGTACGTCACGCTGATTGTAAGTTTGGTTGTTTGTGAATGGCCTTAGAAAAAAGAGAGGAGGCTGCCATGTCTCCCCCTACAGTCACCTCCCATGTCGGGGTCGACCCGGCCCCGGCGTTGTTTAAACCTATATTAGCTTGTATCAATTACACCATTGTATAAAATGCATGTATCAAAAAAAGATATGACATGTTCACCAATCTTCCTCGGTTGTCTTTCTCCCCAAAAAGAAACAATTTTCTCCGTTTTTTTCTCTTGTGAAATAAAATAGGTGGGTAGCAAAAAAGGAAGAGAGAAAATTACAACTTTTGCCTAGTACACTTCCTATCTAAGCAGACACAAGAAATAATACTTATGCAAAATACACATGTTTGCATGTTTAGTCATAAGACTGGAAGATACAGGAATGGAAAACTTTTATATTAGGGAACGAGCAACTAAAAAAAATCTTTTTTTTTTTTTTTTTTCTTTTTTTTCTAGATCTAGATTTTTTTTCTCGTTAATTTCATGATACTATCCAAGCATAAATACCGCTATCATTCCATTGACCTAAGGTCTCTCGTAGGAGAAAAGAGTCATGTATACAGCAAGAGACATGTAGTCTCTTCTATCTATGTGTGTGATTTTGCGTTAATTCGTGTATTCACTTTTTAATGGACTGTTGGCAAAAACTGTTGAATTTGGTAATTTTGAGAATTTCAGTATTGGTTCTGAACGAGTTTTGGAACTATATATTGATTTTAGAACTGATAAAATGTATGTGGGATCTTCAAAAGTCTTTTGGACCTAGGGGTTTCAACTTCCGAATAATGCCCTTGTAATTGTTTTTTGGCTATGACGATTTATTCAGTCAATCAATGTTATGAGTACGAGTTGGTTAACTTGATCATAGAAGTTATGTAATATGTCTGCTCGCTTGTTTCAAAATTTTGCAAATCTCATAACGCATTTTGCATAATACAAAAATGTGCTTCCCTTGTGCCTACAGGGCATTGAAGTCATGTTTTTGCCAGTTCTGATCCGATGGGAAAGTATGGGTTACCTATATCCAATCACCCGTTAAGAATAACGCAAGTCACTTTTGTATGAAACCGTCATTCAACCTATATTATCATTATAAGGTGTTATTAACGCCCTATGATTCCCGATTTCTGCACTAGTTACATAATTTAAATTGCAACTATGTGAAGTCGAGTCGAATCGGTAATATATGTGATGTGTAACAGAATATTGCCAACTTTGAAACAGTGGCGTAACAAAATAATGTGGAATTTTGAAATTTGGTTTCTAAATAAATAAAACTTTTTATTTCCTTTTTACACTTTTATAGGAATATAGTTTATGTGATTTATGGACTATCCGGCTGTCTACCTAGGATAGATTTGTGAATATAGATTCAAGTTAAGTATTAAGTATCGTAGCATAATGTGTAAAGAAAGGCAAACTGGATCATTAATTAGCGGCAGAGTACAATAATTGTACCGAAATAAATCCTATTGCTAACTATTCTGTTTCATGTCGTATTAACCAAAGTGAGGAAAAAGAGCTGAATAAGGTTAGACAAGACATAGAATACAATCTATGAAACTATCCAGTTGTACTCGTCCAGCTCCTTTTGATACATAACTTATAAACCAACTTTTCGAAAGTAGTTACGAACTTCCTCTTAACCTAATATTATTAGCCTACTTTTACGATGGATTTCGTTACGATTACTAGTAATGAGCAAAAAACAAAAACTATGTTTGCATTTTAATAATTGAACTCAGCATGAAGGCTTTTTGTGCTCTCAAATTTCAAACAGATTTAACTTTGTACTTTTTGACCAAAATTGACCCAAAAATTGACCAAATTGCCATTCTTTGACATAAACCATTGCTAAACGAACTTTGCTCTACGAACGAAAGTTAGTGACTTTTTTTACTCGTTTTATTAATGAAAATCCTAAACAACAGTTCTGAATAAAATTACTAACAATATTATGTTTGGTTCCTATTGTAAGTAAACTTAGACGTTATGATTTTCAAATAATTAGTCAATGTGAATCCCCCGGCCGAACCAGCATTAAAGACACTACAAGGACCAGGAGGAGGATAGATCGCCACTCTGTTTTAGTATTGGTGGACGTCTGGAGTTTTCCGTTGGAAAAATGAAGAATGCGTAGATGATGGTCCATATAAGTTGATAGCTAATTGGAAGTGGAAGTTGGACCCTCTTCATGAACTGGACGTGTTTTCTCTTCGCTGACGTTATCCTGTTAAATGTAAATGGTTTATTCAAGATTAGATTTGCAAGAAAATTGAGCAAAACTATCATGTTAGGAATCATATTTTTTAAATTTACCTGCAATTCTTCACCTTCAACTTTACAAAACCCGAAAGTTTCCAGGAAACCTTTAATTACAGTCAACATATCGTTTTTCTCCCTTTCCCAAACCTCCTTCTCCAACGCCCTTCTCTCTTCTAATTGAGCGATGCTTAATTTCAGATCTCGGTATTGATTTTCCAGCGATTCCAATTCCAAACGCTTACGTTCCACTTCTCGAAGGATCTCCAGCTCTTCCTTATTGTACTTCAAAGACGTCTCCAGTTCAACCACTTTATTTTTCAATATTTCAATTTGATCGTTCTTTTGTCGTAGACCAAGCAACATTTCTTGTAGTTCCGAAGGTAAGTCCCCCAGGGGAAGTGACAAATTTCCAGATGAACCTGCCATTTCTACTAACTCTTTGACCTAGTCCGTTTTAACAAAGCACAAAAGCCAATTGTAGCACACTGACGATTTCAGCTTCCCCAAATCAGGTTTACAGTGCACATATAGGCTCAAACACTTTTTTAACGAGAACGAGAGCTTTTTTTAAAATTTCAAACAAAACAACATAACTGACGAACAACAGCTTCACCGCAACATCACCGCTTTATCAAACATTGTTGATTCTGTGCTTAGATGCTTTTCTTATCCTGTTACATTTATGGCAAATATGCATACATTGTTCTAGAGGTTTCGAAAAACAAACATGTATTCGAAAAGCACTGGCCAAGTGAGAAAATAAATAAAACAAACTTTTTCGTTCGCCCAACGAATACGCACTTGAATGCGAGAAAATCTGAAAATTGTACGAGAGTTTTGAACCTTTTAATCCTTGCGAGTAAATCCGTTGCATTGTTTTGAAAATAACAGGGTTTATCCAAGCACTAAAGACTAAACATTATTTCATCTGCATATCAATCCCTAAATCGACCTAAATACTAAAGTTATTTTCAACAAGAGTATCAGAAATATCAAACGAAAGACTTGCAAAATGAAGTAGAAATATTTTTGTCCTTAAACCTATTACTTACATTACTTAGCACAACATCCGTAATCAAATGCATATACATAATTATGGGCGGGACTTTTTCCTATAAATGCAATTAACTGGAAATGGGTCACACTATTAAGTAAACACATAAAGCCATCAACAATCATGTTAAATACGTTATTACAGTTAGTTTTGAAATATGCAGAACCGCTTCTACACTTTGAAAAAGTTTCATATCCTAGCAAAGAGGATACAGCAGCAAACAATGCTAACAACACTAGAATAGAATTTAGGTACGCGTAGATTGATGAATCATAAAATGTTACACGACAGACTAATGCAGATAAAATGGTCGTATGGACTGGGGCAATGCAAGAAACAAACTGGAGACGGATAATAGTGAAAATGGCTGAAGTCCAACTGTGCATAATGCATTGAATGAAATACTGTGCCTGGACCAATTATCTATTCTCGACAATTTTTCCGCTCCAAAATATTCTCATTAACGTCACCATGAAATGCTTCAGCAAAAGATTTTATATTTTACTGTGAAATTTGCTATACCAGCTCTTAAGAACCATGCGTCGACCCTCCACCGTATGCTTTCTAACCAAACCGATGAACCTCAGAGCCTTAATTATGTTTAAAACTTTGAACTTTAATTTTTGAAATTAAAATTTTGGGAAACACACAGCTTCTCAAATTTAGAAAGGAAAACAATAATGACTTTAATTGTGACTCTATAGGTCCGTCTGCAACAAAGTTCACAAAACAACATTTGCTTATACGAAAAGTTTTACTTTTATCAAATAGAAATCCTTGATCTCTGGAAATGATTGTTGTTGGGAACAGGAGTAGGAGTATTCATCAGCTAAATTAATTAATGAACACCCACAATTTTAAAGTTTCGCATTTAGGATTTTCCTATCAAATATATTTCACTCACATTTAGTTCAAAAATGAATTCAGAATTGATTCCTGTGAAGCACGTTGAGAAATATGTCAGTAGAGATAAGTTTTGCAGCCGGACTGATTACCCTATTCTTACATATCACGCGGCACGCGCACTATCAAGAGCAAATCCTGATTCAAAGTGAAAATATGTATAAAAATACATGATCACAATTGTTGCCCTATCTATATGTAGCTGCATTTTCACCTGCCATGAAACAACTGTCATTGTGGTACTGGTGCTACTGCAAATCACACTCTGAATACTTTGAAAAGAACTTTTAATCGAATGGAAAACCGTTTTCTCTATTTACAAGCTTTATTTCTTTACTCATTATTACTATGTCTCTTGTGCTATTTATAAACGTGGCAGGATCATTCCATTCCAAATTCTAACAAACAAAAACTGCATTCTCATCCATAACGTTTTTTTCCCATTTCAAGTCCTTTTTTCACTGTTTCTTTTTTTAATCTTACATGTAACACTGTTTCTTACATAGAATTTGTCAATACACAGATAGCTAACCAGTGTAGCAAGTTTGATTTTGAAGATCCAGAAACAGTTTTCCAATTGATAATATGAAGTTAAGTTAAAATACCGACATAATATTATGGGTCTTTTCTGTACGCAGTTTCCTGATGGTTACAAGTTACTAGTTACTATTCATGCTAAACATTTTGTGGGAAATTTTTTCCAACATTTCCTTTAGAAAAGAATACGGCTCACTCAGTGCAATGAATATGTTTTTAGTTTCTAATTGTATAATCCTCATATTGGTTGTGTTAGCCCTTTAGTTTTAGATGAGATGGATTTCAGGCGAGAGATTCAATGCAATATATTTTTGTTAATGAACCATCAAAAAGGAAATTGTCCTGTGAGTTTAATACAACTTTGAGTGGTAATAGTTATGGAGAGACAATAATTAAAGGTACGAATATAAAGCTACGGCGGATGGACAAGGAGGTTACTTGCATTTTTTTTTTGAGAAGTAGACACATTGCTCATGTCCTATTGGATTCGCCGACTAATGGACGTCTGTCTCCAGTTATATCTAAAGACATTACACCGCCAGCGCCACTTGGCCCAACTATTTTAATCCCTAAGAAAATCAACGGAACATCAAAGCTTCCCGGATTCAATTAATTCGACAATAAAAAGAAATGTTTGTCAGGTTTTGAATTTTTATTTTAATATGATATATGCGTTCTTACAATTGCTATAAAATGAAAGGGCGATTTGAAGTTTTGTTATTCTCCTAAACAATTACGTTTTTGACAATTATTTTTCACAGCCTAGTCTTTAGCGCTTATGTCATTCATATCGCTTACGACTAACAGACGAGCAGTTTGTCTGATGATTATTATGCATTTTCGATTTTTTTTTTCTTCTTTTTCTTCTTCCACACCCTGTGGTTGTCATTAAAATGTGTTTGTGAGTAGTTGTACGTTGCGTTGTATTGTACACCCACACTTTAAAGAGAGGATCCGCTATGTCGCGACGGGAAGATCCATTTTTACGAGAATTTTCATGAGTGTGTTTGCTTTTCATTCGAAATATACTCCCATTGGAAGAAAGAGATAAACCTTTTCTGTAGATTGTACATTACTACAACTTCTTGTTTTGAAAGTTAAAAAAATGACGTCGCAAAATCTTCGTAAGTAGCAATTCTTCAAAACACGATCCCTTTATGGCAATGCATTTTCAAAGGAACATGGAACGATTTAGGTACACACATCCTGTGCCCAAAGTGCCTGATAATGAACATGATCTCTCTATAAGATACATTTTTTTATTACCCAATCCTCATATCCTCATCCATATTTCCTTGGTGGGGCACCAGTACTAGAACAAAAGGTTATGCTTTTAAGTAACTTTTAAGTAATTTTTTTGTTTGTTTTATTTTGGGTTTCAGCAGCGAAAAATATAATTCTTCAGCAAAAAGGAACGAAGTTTTATCACGACTCTTCAATCACTTTTCTGCCTCTCTTAAGTTTGAAAGTCAACCTTATCTTGTCTGAACTATGGCTATATGCTACGTATATATGTATGACAAAAGAGTAATCATTTCAGCTCTACTGATCACAAACCAAGAAAAATAACACTTTAAAGGCACAAGACAGGCTTAAAGCAGACCGAAAGCAAACAGAGAGTCTAACTTAATACTCAAGCTTATCTATTATGTAGCAACTCAAGTCTACTCTAGTATTATAAAAAAGGTATAAAACTGACTGCAAAAAAAAGAGGTGCCATTTTCTGTGCACTTATTCAATGCAAATGCATTGAAATGGAAATTTGTGTGTAAACAATAAGCACTGGAATGATAACTCAACACAAAAAGTCATGTTATCATTATAATTAGTCAGTAGTTCTTTCAAACAAAAAATAATTTCTTGTGTGGTTTTAACCTAATCAGCCATTGCTCAATGCATCTTTTTCAACACAAGTTAAGACAAGCACCTCTGTACCCACAAAGCTGAATGATTTACCGTTGATATGCTTTTATATGTGATTTATGTAAAAGACCTTTTTCACATTTCAAATTGATTCATCATCATTCAATGGCGCACATTGTCACTTATACAACGTGCACACAGTAAAACTATGCGTATTAGCTATGCAACGTTTACTCTTTACATTAGAGCACCTGCTGGGTGCCAACAGAATAATTAAATGATTGCATTTTAAAACTTTTAAAACGTAACTTTTAGCCTGCTCGTTTGTTAGTCATTGTACGATAGACACTTGAATCCCTTCCGTCAGGTGCTTGTAACTTTGTCATTGGTTGTCGGTAAATTAAGGCCAAAAACTTTGTTGCATAGTCTGTCACATTACTTCTTACATCACTCCGTTGTAAAAATTCTAACATCTATTGTACGTGTACTACTCACCGATACATGCACGACAGTCTATTTTCGCAATCATGAATTTTTTACTGTATCTATCACATCACAATGCGTTTATTTCCCAAGCACACAGCTTGAGATGATCTATGCGAGATCACAATAAAAAATTGTCCCTTATAGATTCTCGTCAGTCTAACTAAATCCATGCAATATGCAAACATGTAACAATGGTCTAAGTTTCTGGATAGTTTGAGACAGTCATTTGGGAGTGCTGTTGCAAAACTGAAAACATGTATGAGTCCATCTTGATGGAAGTTAGTCACAAGGGAAATTTACTTTTTCCCAAATTAGTCTTGCGCACACATTTCTAAGCATTGTTTGCTGAATGCAAAATTTGGCGAACAACTAAACTTTGGTTAGTTTGCTCGTTATTATGTTCATTTTGCTGTCGACCGGGCTACAAAAAATTATGCCAAGCCTTTGATTAAGTAAACTTTAAACTAGTACTACTTAGTAGTAGTTCCACACTCAGAGTTCTACTGGAGTAGTTCCACAGTGAAAACTCGAAAGTCGAAGACGTGTTTGCAGTGAACCTTAACAGGAGAGCACTTATTGCAACCAGTTCCCAAGATTATTTCTTTTTTATTTAAGCGGTGCTACAGGTCTTCTACCTTCAGTTGTCAGTGATTTTTATGTTGCAAGCAGTTAATTTGTTTACCTCAGTGTTTCGTCGAGTGAGTCGAGGGCTTACTTTTGAAAGTGAAAAATGGCACGCATTTTCAAATTTGGTAGATATACCTCCACTTATCATCATGATCTTTCAGGATACCATGTCGGTTTTACAACGGTAAGTTTTGTAGCATTATTACCGTTAACGCTGTAATTTGTGAGAATGTTGCTCATTGTTTTATGTTTTAAGTTTTCTGTTTTTTTTTTTTTTGTTTTTTTGTTTTTGTAGGATTTTGGCTTGTACAGAGATTTGGTTAATGCTAAGCTGTTACAATTGAATTTACCAATTGGTTCTCCACATTTATTCATGGAGCGGTATCTTAACAGGATTCCGATTGGAAAGTCCCCACGATCTGTTGACACTCTGGAAACGAAAAATGGATGGGATGTTTTACTCTTTTATAACAAAAACACTGGGATGCTCTGTATCATCGATAATTTTGCCAAAGAATACCGTTCTTTATGCCTGGATCCAACATGTATTAACGAACCTGTTCCGTATTCCTTTTTTTGTCTTACTCATGGCGAAATGTCCAGTAAACAAGAATGTGAAACATTTGATGAAGAAAATCCAGTACGCTACGAAAATGTTGTTACTAGCGGTAAATCAGGTAGCTTTAATCATTTATTCATAGTATTTGTCAAGTGTGACCGATTTTAAACACTGTATCAATTCTAATTCAAATTCTATTTATAGGCTCCCAGTCATACTACGATGTTAGTCAACTGATGTATTCGATCAAGTCAGGATTATCATTTGATGATATAAATTTCAACAAAGTTCCCACAATTGTTGGGTGGGATTTGTCCGCAATCAATGACGTAAAATTGAAAATGTACAATGGACAAGTTGAGAAAAGCAACCACGTTGAAATTTTGTACGATGGCCTTCTGGATAGATTCCTGGTTTTACTACGTAAAACTTCATCATGGGCGCTTCTATGTGAATTTGTTGGTGCGTAAATTATCTTTTACATACTTTACTAATTTTTAACATGAAATTTTCGTTGGTTTCGATGTTATATACGATATTGTATGACGAAATGTATTTTCTGACCTTTGATGCAGGTTGCTTTCATTGCGCACACCCTGGTCTGACCGTTTGTTTATGTCATGTTACACACGAGATCTGTCGTGAATCGGCCAATGAGAAACTACTAGAGATAGCTGGTTTGGCTACATGGGACGATGCCACATCAAGTACGTGTCAGAAAGTTAAGGAGAAACTGAAGGGGAATTCAATAAATATTATCGAAAAATTTGCTGATATCAGAATATCAGACAAACACCAAGGGAGAATTGTCATTACTTTTCAAACCGGAAAATTTGTGAATTATACAGGAAAAACTTTTCTTTGCGAAAGTAAGTTTAATAACAATAATTGTGAATAATTTCTAATACATACATTTTTTTAGCTTGTATGTATGTAATCAATTTAACCTTCATTTATTTTGTCATTCCATCATAGGTTTTGTGTGTGCCGGATGGGCCACTATGAAATCAAAGTTATGTCATTCTTGCCTTAATAATAGTACTACCTTACGGCATCTTGTTCTCAACTTTGACAAACAAAAGAAAACTTTTGTGTTTTCAAATCAAGCATTTCGGAAATTCAATGTATGCAGGCCGTTGGAACCTGGAAATGAGGACATGACTCCATTGTATGAAGTTACCAACGTTTTTACTGGCCAAGAGAATTCGCATAAACTAGCAATTAGGTGAGGCCAGAGTTACGTACATGTGTACAACTTGATGTTTCATACCATTTTCATGTTCTCATAATATGCTAAAGTTTATATTTTTAAACATGTAGTTTATTTGTTCGCTGGGAGGCCGATTACTTCAACACTGAGGAGATTGTATTTGATGATAAAGTTTTCCAATTGGGCAATTGCGTATGGATACTCTTTGCTGATTTGTGTCGTTCATTTGGAATAAAGTTTGAAGTTGTCAGCACACTGGATGATAGTTTGACCTCGATTGAAGAAGCCAGAATACTAACGACGATGGACTCCATACTGGTCGGTGAATGTAACATTAAAAGCTCGATCTATTCTTGTAACCAACATGACAATTACTACGTTGGACTACGCCAAACCTACGATGGAGAGTCCCTTTTATCAGCCATGGATAACGTAGGAGCAAAAATACACAAGAATCCGGAGACTGACAAGACAACATGCAGGCATTTATTTGGAGGAGAGTTTGTTAGAGAAGCTGTAGTTGTCAATGAAACCGAAGCAGATGGATATCTTTGTGAAACTATAATGATGCTTTGTTTTTCATTTGCTCATTCTATATTTAGAATTAAGCAATTACCTGTTAATGCGAGAATTAGTACTACACGCTGGCCACAATACACATTTTTTAAAACTATTCAGCGCACTTGCTTCTTAAAATGGGGTGTAACTTTTAGGATAACCCCACCCAAAAATTATAGACCAAAAGTTATAACTTCTGATACTTTTCGGCTGCTCACAAAATAAATTTCCTGTAACTGCTTATATTGTATTTTAGACGCATAACGCGCTTTTTGTTACGCAATAAATTATAAAATGAACATGTATACTTGTAGAAGAATCCATTAGTTTTATATTATCCTTTGAATCGGTGCATTTTTCGTCTTCTATCCATTTTTGTTACTTTACCGCTATGCGATCGTAATTAAAACAGTTCAGATTTAAGGTTCCAGTGATTGCGATTAAGGAGTTTTATGCGGTTTACAATTTGAGTCAGTGAAATTCGTCTAAGTATTTACTTAAGTGTGGTATAAAATGTCAAGACTCAGGATTAATGAGGAAAATACATTTACTTTAAATTGATGAACATTACACCAAAACAAAGGGGATGAGTTTAATCGTAAGAGTTTATTTTAATAGGCCTGAAGTTATTTGATTTGATAAGATGTATGTTATGTTTACTATATTCATGACTGCGCTAAGGCACCAAATCAAACAGGGACGGTGGATGTTGCTGAGAAGCTTTATAAAAAGATGCAGAAGCAACCCGCTATAAAACTATGCAATGCCGGCCCACCAAAAGAAGACGGTCTCCAAGAAATAAATCATTATCCTTCTGTCATGTCAGAAAAGTCATGTCTGTAGCCATCATTTTTGTTTACACAGCATAATTTATCCATTCATATGCAATATCGTTTACTTGTTGTTTACTTATAAGTATAAAACAAACAGTGTCGGTTTTTCCATGAATATTAGAAAAAAAGGAAAGAAAAATAAGCTATATCGCTTGTGAGAAATTGGTTTTATTGTGTGTTTTAAAGCATGACCACGCAGAATCTTCAAAATGTTCAAAAAAACATTGCATACAAAGACAGATTTTGGATACACAAAAAAAAAAAACAAGTACAACTGTGTCTAACAGCTCACGAGAACCAGATACATAAGATTTTGAAATAGTGAAATGTAAACATAGTTATCAAAACAGCTTCTATAATGTGGCAATGCCATTGTAGCCAGTTATAATACGAAAATGTGAAATAAGCACGGATGGTGAAAACATGTGTTTAATTAAGAATGATTGAAACGCTTTGAGAGTCAGTTGACATGTTAGTGTTTGGCATTGGGGTGAAGTGATGCGCTTGATTGTAACGCAATTATACTAAGACAAGTGTCGTACCTTTCACTCATGATATGATGTAGCATGTCGGATGGATACAGCATTTGTTAAAGGTACATACAGTTTCATGTTTATATCAAAGTTCACAACTTGAAAAGCACAACAACTCGTTTTGTAATCCCAGCTAGTCAAAATGAAGCTTAAACATATGAAATAAGCCATGAGTAACTCTTGCTTTTGCTAAAACTGAAAGAGCCACATTTATCAAATCAGTGGTAATTCGTTGAAAGCCTAAGCCAAGTTGAATATAATGCAACAGATTCTTGCCTTGCAATTCAGACTTTGCAGACAAATTCATTAAAATTTAAGTCCATGCTCACTGTGAGTTTCAGTGAAAAAATCATTCATCAGAACCTACTTGTATGATTTATATGAAGCATTGTATAATATTAGGCAACAAGTAAGAGAACGTGATAAAAAAACTGCTTTCACGCATTACGAGATGCTTTCGAATGTATAATGAGATAGCTTTTTTTTGTAATGTCTGGAGAATTCGTCATCTGTTGTTTCATTTGGAATCAGCTCAACTTCTCTATGATATGATTGTTTATTTCAGTAACAAAAGAGCTCAAATTTTCATCTTTTTATTATCAGCAGGCTTATATTTCAATATAAATGTTAAACAATCATTCTCAGGCTGGATGTTTTTAGCTATGAGGTACTCTGAAATGAATCTTTGACTAAGTACATAACAAGATTTGTTTGTTTTAAACTTTATCAAACTTGAGCGCATGTGTAATCATAGCTAATACGTTATTTTTCACCAAAAAACTTGTATGAAAAGTAGTGAAAATGTGTCAGTTTTTATTTAGCAAGTAACTGATTTAGAAGTGTCTCTAAGAGTCATGAACAAAATTGAAAAAGTCTTCATTGAAAAAATCACATTTCGAGAATTTTCTTAGTTCGTATTAGTTTCGTATTTCCTTTTTAGTTATTTTTAGTTAGTATTAGTGTGCATTTAACCTGAATTATTTTTTATTATGGAGTACTTCCAAAATAACATGAATAATGGCATCTTATGGATTAACGAGCCTCATAACGAAACGACTGACTTTCTACTTGAGGCAGAGACTGTCCATTCGTCAATGCCAATGACTATTCAAAACCCTGATGAGGCATCCACAACCTCTCAAACCTTCGACAGTTATCTTGTTATACAACCTGATATCAAGTTTGAAGTGGACTATGAACAAACTGAAAACTGTTCCTCCAATGAATACAGCGAAATCTTTGTGACAGAATTTGATACTATTCTGTTTCCTGACAATGTGTATTCCCCGAATATTATTATAAAAGAGGAGCCAGAGTCTTTGGAAACTTCAGGAATCGAACAACCAATAAATCAAACTTTCCCTGCAGTTTTACCTGGGGAACAAATTCAACCACAAAAATGCGAGATATCAATCAAGTATGAAGTAACTCATATGAATGATCAGCAGCCAGAGGCAACACAATCCAAGACGAAGCGACAAAAAACAAAACAATCCAAGACGAAGCGACACAAAACAAAGCAACCCAAGACAAAGCAAAGCAAAACAAATCAAACCAAGAAAAAGCAACGCAATACAAATGAACGCAAAACAAAATTTCCCAAGACTAAACATCCGAAGAAACAAAAACCCAAGAAAGTTTCAGTTAAGAATACACCAATTGATTTTGTAAAAGTTAAATATAAAAAGATTCAAAAGGCTATATACAGCAAAAAATATCGTGCAAAAAAAAGGTTGCAATTTTTACATGCACATGAAATTTTAAAGACATTGTCAACCTATGATTCCTGCAGACAGATTTTTCGTGAAGATGCCAAGATTCGTCAACTCCTCGCAGAAAGTTTCCCCAGCTTATTTCTGAACTTTGCGAATTATTAAATTTGTGTTATTAATGGTGATTGTGCGGCCAGTAAGGAGAAAGTAAAACTAATAAACATCTAGTTGTATTCTTATCTATAGTTTTTTCTTCAATTTTTTGAGACTTGTACAAAAAGTACCCCATGCTAAAACTACCCAGACAAATACTACAACCACCAAGCTCCATGCTGATCCCACCCGGAAGCCGATGGTATAACGGCCGAAAACCATCCTTAGATTACCTGATCAAATACTAACGCCACCCATCGGCATGCTAAAACCAGCTTGTGTCATGCAGAATCCTCCCAAAGGCCATGCTAAACACCACACAGTACCATGAGGAATTCCCTCGTCAACACGATATGATAGTATCTCCTAAAAAAGAGCCTTTTCCGTTATTAATGATTTAATTATAATCTGAACTCGATAATTTAATCTTAATGTAGCTTCAGAGTAGTTTTTAAGCTGAAAATGAATTCTTGTAAAAATGTTCTTGTAATAAATAAATAAATGTCTCTCATTGATTTTGGAAGCTGTATGCGTATGGGGCGATCCTCATAGTACGCAACGAAAATTAAATTTTATTCCTTGGTTTGTTGTTTATGAACGGATGCCACATACGATCCATAATGCCATAATGGCGGGCACAAACCATCTTAATTTGATCTGCGAGGTTATCTCGCATTCATTCTTTCCTCGTCATGGAATGTGCATATGCCTGACCGACATTTCTCTACCAATTCTATAATGCCTCATAATGCATTAAGCCTTATATCTAAAGGGGCCATAGCAACAATACACTCGGAAATCCGCACAACTGGTCTTTGGTTTTCTCGTTGCCGTATGCTTCTTTTATTATTTGATTGCTACATTTTTTTGAATCATTCTATATCTGACATGTTAGTATAGAATTGTGAAGCTGGAAATGAGATTGATTATCTAAAAAAAACGTAGTCGTCATTTACAATATTCGAGGAACATTGTTGTCTTATTTACCTCTCCACTCATCCACACTGAAAACATTTTCTATTTATTCATTGTTTTTGTATTCCCTTTGCATTTCATTTTACATGCACCTCTCCTACTTTCATACATTTTCGAAAAAAGGGCTAAAACTCATTAATATTTCGCTATTTTTTGTGTATTACACAGCTACATTTCATTACATAGAATATTTTTGTGTCGCATTCTGCTTTCACTGATGGTCATACAAAATATATGCCTGCTATTTCCATGCAGTTTTAGCTTTCGCATATAACTACCCTTGCTTGGATTTTTATATAATAAATATAATGTGAGAAGAAAAGCTATCTGTTTACATATAATTTCTCTCGACTCGGAAGTGCTTAAACAGAATTGGGAGGATTCCTAATGACAAGACAACTGTACTACTAGACCAGTGTTTTCTGATGTCGGTTACTTTCTGTAACACTACGAAACGAGACTCACCCCATAAGTCTAAGTAGCCGTCTTCATTGAAGCCTTGGATAACGACCCACACAA
>JAAXOA010000493.1:0-23008 GCA_036561885.1 Salina celebensis
ACGCGACTCCTTCTCATGAAGATATAATCGGGTTGTGTTGATACAATAAGAGTTTTCTTTTGTTAACTTGTCATAATGACAGGAAAATGATTATGACTGATGAAATGTTGTCTAAATGAAGAATCTCCAACCATCCTTCTTTCCTATTCCTATCTTTTCTAGACAACTACACATATAAATTTCATTTCTTTTGTAACTTACTAGTTGCGTAAAACTGTAGACGTTGGAACAAGAAGTAGTGAAATGATTTTTGGTGGTAGTTTGCTAAGTCGATGTGTGGTGCATAATTCTATCTTGAACGCAATTTAAAATTCAATTTAACATTTCAGCTGATGAAATCTCGATTTCTTGTCCTCTTATATTATACTATTTGTAGTTTTCAATGTAATATAATTTAAAGTAAGATGCCTCACATACTTAATTATGATTCAGATGCCATGACAAAAGAATCGAATCGAACAGCTCGTTAATCTTTAATGCGCTTTTCACACGCATGATTGGAAACGAATCTGGCTCACTTAGTTGTCGTTCGTTTCCTATTAAACCCAAACTACCCCTAATAAAGTGAAAGCCATGTGTACTGCGTAATGAACTCATCGGCCTCAGGTTATTGCTGGACGCATGTAACTTTCAGTTGAATTAGTGAGTATTAATTTAGCGATGAACACACCGATATTTTGTATCACAAGGAAACAAATTAGCCACATCATGCCCCATTGTATTTTTTATTGTGATTTCGCATGATGAGAACTGTAAAGGTAATCATATTACTACGTACGTTCAGTGGGAAAGACAGAAAACTTCAACTTTTATCCTTAATTCTCGGTATTCTATATACTATAATGTCTTTTTGAATGTTTCATGATGAATAAACTGATTGAGACGCATTAAAACACAACCCAAATATGTTTTTATCATTTTACTATTTCTCCACTCCAGATTAAAGACACTACTGGTATGTAAAAATTAAGTAGCAATCACAATCTCACATCGAGTTTGCCCCTAAAAGCTCGGAAT
Source organism: Salina celebensis (assembly GCA_036561885.1). NCBI lineage: Eukaryota > Metazoa > Arthropoda > Collembola > Entomobryomorpha > Paronellidae > Salina > Salina celebensis. Next base: position 1,018 of record JAAXOA010000493.1, read on the forward strand.
GTAGTGATTGTTTATGCTTGTCAAAATAATATTATCTATTCGAAACTGTTAACAGATCTAAAGATTTCAATATTGATACGAATTCACTTAGAATCTATTTATGATACTTGTTTATGATTTATATCCAAAGACATGCATACATTATAGTATAGTACATACATACCTACGTTACTTTTTTAACATCCAGAAGAAAATCGCAGGAAGGAATTGCGTCAATAATGAGTTCAAATAAAACTCTAGGTTTTAAATTATTCATTCAGCCTAAGTAATGCTCACAGCCAATAGTCGTCTCAATTGTATCATCAAATCATTAGCCGTATGCTCGAGCTCGTTGAAGCATGAGAAGTGCTCCTAACAAACATCGGCGAGTTGGCAAAGACGGGCTTTAAACGAAGGACGAAAATGTTTCACATTATTTTCTGCCGTCATCAGTTTAATATGCATGTTCATTGGCTTTTGTGGTGAAGAAAATCTGCTGATGATGTTTTGCCTCGTTCTCCAATTTCTTTTTTTCTCTAGTTCCAACAATTTTTCCAACCGATTGATCATTACTTATTATTCAGTGAAGTACTAAAACGTATTTTAACTGATGTCTTCAGTTTGTATACTAAAATGTATGTGTCAGCGAAAAAAAAACTACAGCAGTCGTAACTTTCTCTTTCCACTCTTTTATCACCGAAAATCCATCAAAAAACCAATTTACCAGGCGCTTCAGTTTCGAGTATAGGGGAAAAAAGTTGAATGTATAAGTAGAGCTGATGATGGCGATAAAAGAAGACATGCAGAGCGAAAAGCGTTTCATCAAATATTGGAATGAACTAACAAAATTATGGATTCCCTTTAATACAAGCTCCAAGTCTATTGCCACTCTATAAACAACCCATCAACGCCAAACTTGCTGGAAAATATGCATAAAACTTTCTCTCGGTTTAGGAAAATTTTGTGGTGGTTTTATAAAGAGCATTTGTTCGTTATTTCGCTAGGATGCAATAATATATATTAGCCGTTCATGTGATTTTCACAGTAAGAGCTGTGATAATGGTCGTTAGAATGGTCGTAGTCATCTTTGTATACAATCGACGCTGTCATGTTTAAGGAGAAAGTTGTTTGATTTTATTTGCATTGCTTTCTCCTCTCCTTTGGTCCGCTACTCCGTAGTTTGCTCGGTTAGATTTTAACTTTAGAGTACGCGGAGCGAAGTATTTTAACTTGAAAAGCAAGCTGGAAACTGTACCCATAGATTTTCTGCAGCACATGAATATTGTGTCATTATTATTCTAACTTTGTTTGTTAGCAGATACCTAGAAACCGCCGTTTGCATCTGCGATCAAATCAATTCGACACTTTCACTTTTTCAATCAACTTTATGCTGAGTTACATACAATATGTCTACCATTTTTATAATATAGTTGCTTCAAAAGTCACAATGTATGCAGTAGCTCTTGTTTGTTACGCGGCAAATATGTACATATTATGTACGTCATATGTACGTTACAAACGTACAATGAGTGTTCATTTGTTTCTTGGACACCGATCCATAACCTAATTAATTACAACATTCCGCTTATCTTTTGGCGTATGGGTCAATTTTGCAAGTTGCGTTGAACAGGCTTACGTTTTCATTCCAATTCAAACATGTATTCATTATATTATACAGTAGTGTTGCGAGAAATTTTTTGTCTTAGTCCAAGAAGAGCAGAAACTTTATTTTCGTTTTTACGTTTTCACAAGCACTTACAAACCTACTAATTGTGCAGTAACAGTAACTGTATGTAAACCTAAAAGTAAAAGTTCACGTAGCTTCATCACATAAGCTGCAGTGGTAACCGTGTTTCTTACGATTCTTTTCAAGTTCTATCAAACTCTTATACACACATCTACACATCAAAAATACTTACAGTTGCTTCGACAACATTTATTAAAAAAGTCTGAAGTTGGCGAGCGAAAGGATGGAAATAAAATGTGTTTTTATTGCACATAGTAAAGGAATTGTATGAGAAGAAGATCCAGCAACTGGCATGTACATTATATTTGCTCAAATTGCACACAGAAACCCTTATTTTCTCTCAGCTTGTTTTTCCTCCTCTTCTCTACCGTCATCCTTTAACCGTCTTGATGCAATTTCATTGATGTGTGATGATGATGATGCACGCTCCCTTGAAACTAATTCGACACAAAGGAGCAAACGAGAAAGTAACGTTATGGCTTTTTACTCTTTCTTTTCCCATTTTTCTCTGTCATGTTTTGACATTGCATTAGGATATAAGAACTGGGAATGTTAACGGAAGAAAGGAGTACGTAGTCTGTATACGGAGGCTGGTATTATGGTATGTAAACAACGGTCGGATTGGATGTACTCCTTCTACTTACAGTGCACGCTTCACTGCACTGGGTCAAAAGAATCGACAAAGAAAGTGTGGCCCTGAGGTAGACTTTGCCGGCAAAAACTAAAATCGTGGATTTTCTTGTAGGAGATATGCTACTAGGAGAGTGTATAAATTTACTTCCTTTTACTCCAGTAGAAATATATTATGCCAACTGACCTTTTTCTTTGACTCGTTCACTTTCCGGGAAAAAGTAATTCAGAAGGGACACAGCTTCATGTTTCCATGTTGTATAGTTTGTAGTAAGAGATCATTCCTCCCTACCCTGCTTCCGTGCAGAGGAGAACGAACCAAGTAATAAAGCATATTTGTTTTGTACCTGGAAAGTATTTGCTCGAGAACAACTACAAACGATTTCTTGCCTTTTCTCTTTGTTAAAATATAAACATAGGGGAAGAAACTAGATCACACGATCGAAGAAAAAAGATGATCTTATAGTCTTGTTGTAATTTTAACTCTATTCTCCAGAAAGAAATGCATCGTCTTCACATAGTCTGTAAAAGTTTCATGTTTGTGTACTGGTGAAAGTCAAATAAAACCAGGGCAAGTAAAAACGAGACCATAGTGAAAGTAAACATAGCACGTGTATTCTTTATGTAAGCTTAAATTAAATATTATCTTGTTTGGATAAGTTGGCATGGGAATAAATACTTTAATTATAAATTAGTGTTTCTTATTAAATATTGAAACACGCCTCTTCACTGTCTACTTGTGATATCAGCAACTAAACAGATAAAGACGCAACACAAACCATTTCCATACTGAATGTTTTCTATTTTACAATGTGATTTCAACAATGTACACAGAACCCATTAATTCTCGTACGTGCGAAACACACGAAATCAGCGTTTTAACGGTAAGTGCGTGTAATGTCTTAATTGGTTTTGTTTAACAATCTCAAAACTAAGACAGATTACTTACTTGTACCAAAATTACCACGCATGTCAATGTAAGCTTCATGAGAATGAACTGTTATTTTGCATGGTTACTACGTAAAAATATTCGGGTTTACTTAATATTACTTTGCTTCCAGAAATATGTAACATGTAACATGTCATAACATAATGAATCAATTTTCATATGAATGTTGTTAGTTGTTACACATTCACAGTTTTAACAAGAAAATATATAAATGTATATCCTTTTCCCGTATTTTAAAAACTTACCCACAGGAATCCTCTCTGCAACTGCACATCGGTCGCTTCTTCCAATGAGAAATGAGCTTATCAAAAGAAGTATCAGGCTACATTTAATATCACGTGACGGATTCAGGATCATTCCCTTTTGCCAAAATATGATTCGACTTATCACTTGCGTGATAAACGGGCATTGTCGGCGATCGGTGTTTCCAATAGGTGATCATTATGTCACTTTGTTTTCTTAACAGTCTTCAATTTTAATTAGGACAGCATAGAGAAACGTTTTCGTTTGCAAATCCTGAGGTATATTGAATAAAATACATTTCTAAAACGTCCAATCGAAAATTTTGTGCTTTCATAACTGTTGAGTGATGAACAAAACGACAGTGCATATTTAGTGAAAGTCACATATTCAGTGAAAGAAGGTACTCAACTTTTCCTTCATTTTACCTAAATCTACGTCACACACTTGTTGGTTTAATTCATATCTGTATGGCTCTGGCTCTGACTTACTTCACTTGCTCTGTTTATATTTCTAGGTTACGGGCAAGAACGAACAAATAGGACAAATTATCAATTTGCCTCGGGATCTTTTGCTTGAACACGTATTTGCTTCTTAGTTCTGATTATATTTAAAAGTACAAGTTTAGAATGCCCAACATCAGTCTTTCCAGCAACGGCCACGTTTATGCTCAGATTGTAGCTCGTAGCTCACATGTGTATCAAAATCATATTAAATTTCGTATCCTCGGAGAAAGTTTTTCCCTCCCTTTTTTTAAAGTTAGAACTGAATATCACAAAGACTTATTTCAGCTAACTGTGTCCGCATCACTATCCACCATAGGGAAGAACCCTTAATTCCATCAGTGTTGATAAATGGTTAATTGGCCTAAACCAAATTGTTAAAATCACACAATACTACTTATTCGCTGAAAATTATAAACACATCCTACGTAGCTGTTCAACTCACTGAAACTCTATTTAATCGAAAGCTCACATGCGAATATTTTAACTCAACGAAATTGAAATTGAAACTACTATGTGACAATGGACAGATTTTAAAGTGCTACAGAGCTCAGTTATTTAAAATGCCAAATATGGTTTGACAAATTGAGAAAACCATTGGTATGGCAGCAAAAAGAGAAAGAGAGCTAATAAAATACTGTACCCACCCGGCACGAGAGATGCCGAAGGACTGAGTCAGGATTTCTAGTTTCCTCATCTTTATACCCCAACCTCACCAACCAGTGATTCCAGTTGTACATAAACTAAACATACGAGCAGTTTCCAGCTTCCACACTAGCATTTGCAGATGGAAAATGTGTTGAGATGTTCATGTGGCTAAACACGGGCAGATTAAATGGGCACAGGAAGTGAAGACTTTCACCATAAGCCTCTGAATAGCCGCCAAAGAGCTCTTTCTATCAAAATGTCCGAATATTGCGACAGCTAAATATTGTCTTCTGTTGAGATGTTACAAGGGCACTTGGGTGTATCGTTTCAATAGAGTAAGCACCTTTTCATGTAAACATTTTTATTTGATTGACCCTCTACTCGAAAGCTACTTTGCGTTTTAAACACAATCAGATTAATTTGATGGGATGTCGGAACAAAAGGGAAAAATCTAGAAAGAAGATAAAAGAGCTCCTATGCTACCGTCAAACATTCCCATCAGACATGCATGTTCTCTCCAGGTACGTTGAGCTCGGTTTGTTTTATAAGCTCGCTGAAAAAAAACGTTACGTTTTGTCTATTTCCGTCAAGCTTTCTTCTGTAACTGTTTTCACCAGAAATGCTAGCGTATGACAAGAAACTGAAGTTAAGGCGAAATTAAAGAGGATTCTTCCATTTCCGAAAAATAGAGGTAATAATCATTTTTAGAAAATATCTTTCGGATTCTGTGCGGACATAATCGCTCTTTACGTCTGTTTTTAGATGTTGGGATAAAAGCAAGCGGTTCTTACTCCTGTTTAACTTGACATTTTAGAGTAAATGCATTGAAACGATTGGTAGACCAAGACGTGCACAGGCATTCGCATAACCCTGTTATCTAAGTGTTAATACTCTTTGTTCATACTGGAAAAGATAAATTGTGATAAGACCAAAAACTAGAAAGCAAAATATTTTATCATTTATTGCAGTGACTGTATCCGTATAATATGGCAGCTGTCATGGAAAGTAATTTTTGAGATTACTAGAACAAAAAAAGTTTGCACATTTTGATGTGTCGGATATCTGTTATGTCCCATCCTGCTTAAGTACATGTGGGAAAAGCGAAGAAAAATGATCAGTTTGAAAGGTTTTACCTTTCTTTTGCACATTCACGCCAGTTACCGTTGAAAAGTAACCACCAAAAGGTGTAATATTTCGAAGTTATCTGATCGGTATTATAAGTGCATACACATTTGTGTACGGATTAAGGTGATGTTGAAACTTTGTGCATCCATTAAAGTTTCCGATAATTTGGTTTAGGGAGTTTCTGAAGTCTTCTTGTACATACCAGTATCCCTGGAACTTGAAAAATGGCGCGTTTCGCACTGCAAGTGGGAAACTACAGGACACTAAACGTTACCGTTATGCATTTAGTTTCGGCCTTTTCACGCAAACATCAACTTGCCGCGTTACGTTACGTTTGTATGATGGGAGGAAATTCGATGATGATGCTTTGTGAATAATGTTTAAAGAATCATTATATTTGTAAACTAGATCAAGCACTGAAATTTGTGAAGCACTGAACCATTTACCAAAATGTGATTTTGCAAATACATTCTCTACGTTTCCAAATTGTAAACAACCTTTTTTTCGAGGAGTATACAAGAAACATTGAAATTAAGTTCTTCGTTTAGTTAGTGGGCGTTTTTTTACTTCTTATCATCAGAATAGTCTTCCGGATGCGAGTACAACTACGTATAAAAAAATATTAGTAGACCATCGGGCGGACTATAGTTAAAAACATACAATTTTAAAGCTCCAAGCTCCATTCTAACAAATCCTTGCATCCGAATGATAATGAGCTTTTTAATGCCCTCATTGGAAGGTGTGACCTGGTGTTGGTGTTCATGTGAGCATTGCAGATAAAGAGCTTTCAATTCGATACAATGTACAGAGTACGGACTAAGTGAAAGCCATCTCCATCTCATAACCGACATTCTACTCGGGGATATTTTATAAAAATAGGTCGGTGCCAGGAATTGGCTACGTGGGGTTAGTTGTGTAAACTACATTGTGTGAAAAGGGAACGATGCTGCTTTTCTATTCAAATTAAATTGCAAACAATTCATCAAAAATAGAACCCGAACAGAGATGAACAAACAGAGGTAATGTCTGTACCAAGAGGAATAGGTATCGTTTTGTATCGTGCACAGATATGTACCTATATGGAGATCTGTGTCTGTCTGTACCCAACTTGGAACGAGAGCAATTGAATTTTTTTGGTGTTGTATCATAAATAGTTAAAAAGCTTTTAGCAGTTTTTGCCCTTCGAACTAAAAGAGGAAAAAAGATCATGATGTCCCACAAAAAGCTGGTTTCTACAAACAAAGCGGAAACAAGTTAGAGTTATGACATGACATTTTTGCCTGTTGGAATGAAAACATCCGCTCGATTCCATAAATATGTACGAAAACTCTGCAGAAACGTTAAAAAAAGCTCGGAGATCTCCACAGGAGTAACAACACCGCGGGTTATTTTTCTGTTTTCTGTATACGCAAACAGTGCAGGCAGGGTATAAAAAATATGGAAGTTAGAATTTTAACCCAAAACTGGATTGTCAGGACTTTTAACGACATTGTTATCTGTTGGTGGCAAACCTCTTATCCATACATTCATACGAATTTCTTCGGACATGGTCTTCACTCATGTAAAATGTGTCATGTGACCCCCTTTAATTACGATTTGTCTCATTCTGCTGACCACCTCGCGCTTTCATTTGATGTACTTTAAAAAGTTGTGATAATAATGATAATACATAACAATATATATGAGATCCCTAAGGCCCTGCATATATGTATGTATAAGTAAACTTTGACATGAATTATACAATATGTATTGTTACTAATAAATGTCGCGACGGATACAAAGATCAACATAATCGGTTTCTCTGACCTACTTTGGTAACATTTAAAATGAGAAATGCTTCCACGGGGATTTCGTGTGGATTCAATATCTAAATCCAAAATGTACAAAGCTTGCCAACATTTTATATAGTACACATTACACATCGTGTTTTTTTCTAAGGTGTTTGAGCACGACTTCCAAATGCATAGGTTTAAGCTTACTACGTACAATTGCCATAATTTGGAATTAGGCAAGCATTTATAAGATGAGATGAACGAACGCTGCTGCAAACTACAAATCTAGGTATCGAAAACTACGAATGTAAAAACTGATATCTATAAATATGTAACTGCAACAATCATGATATCTTTCCGTTTTCCAGTGATGCCTGTTAAGATTATAATATTATACCTTATGAAATGAATGAAGACACATGTCAGTCCGTTGCACCACGATACCTTGAAGTAGCGAAAGTGAAGCTTGTGCCGATTCAGAATTCATGTATCATGTGCATGTAACATGAACCGGTACACATCAGAAGTATCAGAACATGTACCCATCTGATCCAGGTATCATCATGAACCGTTTCGGTATGTGTGGAACGTATCATGAATCTGATTCCTGGCCCTATAACTCATAAACGTGTCAAACAACCAATGCGCAAAATTGATTATCCCGACGATAACTATCGAAATCACACATAAAATATTTTTGAATTTAATGAACCACTGTCTTAAAATTTTATTGTACCATTACCACGGTAACAAAGCGAAATTGGGCATAGATGTTTTGGTGAAACATTGGCCCATTCAAGAGATCTATCGAAATCAAGAATTCAAAAAACAGAGTTGTGAAAGCAGTATCGTGCCTATAGTTAAGAACTTTAACTGTGCCGTTAACTTATGAAAGGTTAAACCTATGAACGGATACGGATAGGATGAATGGATGGATACTGATAACGGATGAGATACACGGCGAACAGACAGGCGGACGGACAGACAGAAGAGACGATTTTATAAAGCAGCTTTCGCTACTTAATAAATGAGACGGATTTCAAATCATTTTCGATTGAATGCGCGATTAATTTGGTCATCAGCACAATGTCGTCATTCGTACATGTTATGCTTATTACGAACATAACCGTATTCATGTAGCCAAAATCCGTTGTAGTATAGCTTTTGAAAAAATGTGATTTCTGGTTTTCGTCCAACACCGCTTGTGTATAAAGTAACACATATCACATATATGGATTAAAACGGTCCAGCTTCTGCAAAAAGTTGGTCCCGATGTCCATTGTAGTTAATATTTGGAATGTGTTAGTAGCTACCGTAATGTCAAAAGTCATGAAATACGACAGTTTTACGCACTCATGCATTATCCTAATGTCATTCTACTCATTCTTTCATGATGAAAAAAGTGTACTACGTATTACGAGAAAGAAAATCGTACGTAGTATGTGTGGTAGTAAATTCAGTCTAATAAATGCTCCATGAAAACCATCCTCGTGTGTCCAACGCTATCATTTCAGGTTACCTACATGAAACATGAAAATGGAAAAACTAACGCAAATCTAAAGTGAAAACGGCGAGATAAAAACGATGTCCGTAAGAAGAGTTTCGGTTTGCTTTAAGTAAAAATCTGCCATAACATGGAAGAAACATAGAAAGGGAATGACTGAAGACATGGCGATTTCATATTTATTAATGCGGATGACCCACATATTCGTGTCTTCACGAAAACCAAAAAGCGTTTCACTTGACTCAGATATCTGTTGGCTGGAATGTCATATAAAATGTGAAGTTGGTCGAATGCATTGTGATCTTGATTGTAATTGTAACCATAGACAATATATAGATAAAATAAAAATATTGTTAGTGTATAGTCCAACTTTCGCACAAATTAACGAAATGGTCCTAATTTCGTATAATATGTAGTACTAAAACAGAGTTACGCGATTATTGAATACACCATTCTAGTTGCTCTTTACATGGATCACGATATAATATTATGATAATTTTGGTTCGGTAATACATAATACTGCCGAGTTTACGTAAAAGAGCTTTATGGGCTTGCAGGATTTGTAACACTAAAATATGTTTGTATCTTTATAGACAGGACTCCTGGATTCCCATTAGCCTCAGGCCTAGTCCGTTACCGATACCTGTTTCAAACTCCAGGACCGGTCTTGGATACACATAGCTCTGGAATTCTTCTCTTTTATGATTTGGCAGGTGAAAAAAGAAAACAAAACAAATATAAAAATATTGTTTTTGTGTATCCTTAAACCTTAGCCGCGTTGACTTGTTTTATTGTGCATTATGTTTTTAAAAAGTTGTTTCGTGTGTAACCGAGAAAGCACAAGAATAAATTGGTTCAAGAGTTTGGTACATGTATTTTCCCGTGCATTATAATTATTCATAAAATGGGGAAATAGACAGTTTTTCCGCTAAACAGTCTAGGTTCACCGCCTATATAAAGTCCAAAAGTCATTTATAAATGATTCGGACCACCTTTTTAGAGGTGGTCTGACCACCTTTTTAGAGGTGGTCTGACTACCTGCACCTTCTTAAATGACTTTTAGACTTTATAAAGGTGGTCTGACAAAAATAAATACCAAAAGGCATTTATAAAGGCCAAAAGTCATTTAAGAAGGTGGTGAATGTTTAAAAAATCATGAATAAAATTTGGTCGGGCTGGTTTTTGAGTGGTCGGGAGATTTTAATTATGAATTAAATACTTTGATACATGATGGAATTTTTGCATGTGGGGGATTTTTTTCCTATGTGGGCTAAGGAAGATAATTTTTTAAACATATTTACACCAGTTTTATGCTACTTTGTGACGTTTCTGTTAGAATTTTGCCCTTCAAAATCGTCTTGTGGAAGTTATGTTTGGCAAAAATGACATTTGAAGTCATTTTTAAATGTCCTCGAAGTCATTTAGAAATGACTTTTGGACTTTACATAGGCGGTGAGCCTAGACTGATATAATATAACCAAAATTTTATCGAAACACAGTAATCCAAAACACAAAAACTCATTGGCGTTAATCTCCAATTATAGTGAGCTGCAATGATAAGAGAAAAGTCACAATCATATATGGGACACAAACTTGGCCTATATTATTATTAGGTGGGATTTCCTCTCGACAGCACCCACATATATATTAGGTAGTTTACTTGATTTTTCGTTCAATTGACAGGTTTCTTCCAATTTTTACGTAAAAGGAGTGCCCTCAAGCGTAATAGGCGTTTCGTGACTAGTTTCCAGAGAGAATATATCTTAATTCGCCAGTGCCAGTTAACCTTATTTTTTGTCCGTTTCACCATTAGGTCAACCCAAATCTACATTAGCCTAGTAGCGAAAAGAAGTAGGTTTTATGAATTAGGATCGTAGCAAAATAGAAAGAGATACAAAAGTTTCTCTCCTGTTGACACATGCGCGGTAATGGTTACCAATCACACGTGCTTTCAATAAACAGGAAATATTCCTCCCAGCCATTTGGCGGATGAATGTTGATATAATACATATCTGACTAAAGGATTGGAAAGCATAAGACATGTTTGTTCGCGCAAGCCTTACGTTTATCATTTTGATTTTCTTCAGATTTGTTATTTGTTTGCTCCTATATCTTCCAACAATTTTCAAATGATAGGAGGGAAGTGGCTTATGTTGTCTTTGTGTTAAGTAGGCATAATAATAGACTCTCAGTGAAGGCATCCAAATAAATCCAAGATTCTAAAAATCTCCAACACTTCCAAAATTAGTATTCTGGTCGACTTTCCACGATTACTAGGAGTAGTTGGGTAAACAGCCAGAAATGAAAGACTGAGCGATTCCACCAATAGTCTTTGACTTGCTGTCAGCATGTTCTTCGCTACATTCAGCCATATCTTCCAAAATAACTACCTGAGCTTCAGTAAGTCGCTTATCAAACCTGTAATATTTCAATCTTTCTTGCACTAAACCCGAATCCTCCTGCCGAACAAAGTTTCCGATCCGCTCTTCCAACTCTCAAGTATGAAACATAGACCAGCATATCTAGATAATAAATCATTATAGAAACAGGGTCAAACTCATTCGCCCAGTAGATTAGCATTAAGCATTATTATGCACAAAGAAAACTTCATTGGATCTACTAACAACTGGGATTAAATAAGATGTTTTGTACAGTTTATTAGGAGCAATTTCGTGTTTTCGTGGAGAGTTTGGAGTAAATAGTTGTACAGGGACAAAATTCAAAGATTTGGCCCATCCATTATTCCATGTAAAACTGTGAGAACGACAAACGATTACAATGCAGAGTGATGTGTAAAGCTGAAAGCCATCCCAAGTGAGAGTATGGAAACATGTCGTACCATCACCTTTTTTCGACAAGCGTAAGGTCGCCCCAAGATAATTTGTGCAGATTCCGTATATACCTGTCAGGAACACAGGAAATTAGAGAATTTCCAACATTAAATATATTATCATTGTGTTTTGTTTACAGCCTGGTTATAAAAGAAAGGAAGGAAGGAGAAAAACACCGGAGGAAATGAGCCTGGCAGCTCAGTTTCTCCTGTAAATGATGATGATGATGATGACGAGCACGTGGGTTGTAACAACAAGCATCTATGCCTCTACAAATTATTATATTAAATCTTTAATGTTACTACCCACTCCGGTTTTCTTCTCCTTCCGCCAAAACACCACTTTGCTTTTAAGAAATAAGGCAAGCTGGCAAATGATATCAATGTGATGCGCTATATTAATAGCATTTCCACAGCGCTACTTTCGCTACGACTTGTATTATCATTATTGCTCAACACTACAACGTTCAAGGGTTAAAAAATGCCATTGCTTTTCTTTCTTCATAAAAATACGTTCTACTTTCCCTTAGGTTATTTTTTATCATGATCTCAAAAGCACTTTAAAATATGTGGAGTATAAACATAACTATTTTTTATCACAGTGAAACTATACAATGCCTCACAAAAACGCTTTGCTTTTATCTGCCGTACACACATCCCTTCACACTGGCTGGAAGTGGTGCATTTCGTTTTGCTTGCAACTATTTCTGATCTCGCCCGCGTTGCTTAAACAAACAGTTTTTAAAGGTGCGACTATGACAATAAGAACAGCTCACCTTACTTTGGTTGAATTGTTCCCATCCCAACCATTGCCAAATGGAGTAAAATAAATTTCAATTTGAGTAGAGTTTTAGTTTAACAATGCGATATGATTTTGGTGGTCCTGCTGAAATGTCTTGTTATGCTTGTAGAATGTTACATAACCTAGTTTGTATAACTGCCACCTGTGAGGTTATCCAACTGTTCTACTTGGCAACAAATGAAATCCATGGTGCAGATGAGTCACATAAAACCAGTTTCATTATCAAACGGCATGTTTAATTAGATATGCGTAGACAATTTGGAAAGCATGATATTTGCAACACGCTGTCGTATACACATTACTATAATTAGTTTGAATGTGATCAGACAATGGAGTAATTCTAGATGAAATTTTATTTCGCGTTCAGGACAGCTCTTCGTGCCCAGGGTGCCTTTAAAACGACGACATTTAATTAGACAAATGATGGTTACACAAAAAACTCTTAGTTTTGGGTTGATAGGCCATTTCCTCCGAAATGACAAGAACTTTCGAGTCTATTTCCTAGTGTCTACGGTAAGAGTGGACCATTTACAAGAATGAAAATGGAGGTTATACAAGACAAAGCAGCCGTCCAACTTCAATACTTACAAGCCATAACTGCGCGTCTCAAAATGTTCACATTTATAAACAAATGAAGATTTCTCTTTACGCTATGTATATACATGGAATCTATGGGCGTACAAAATTAAACGTGTTAGAGGAGTCAGCAGGAAGGAAGAAGAGAGAAAGTGAATCAACAGTCATCACACAGCAGACCGCCTAGAGAAAAGATGGTGAAACTCTTTTTTGGAGAAAGTTATTCCCTCCTTGTGTGCTACTTTTTTTCCTGACTACCTTTTTGTTCATTCACCTCCACACTCGTTCTCTCATTCAAATGCAGTCAGCCAGCAATCCACTAGACAAGGCCCATTAACCAGAAATGGGGAAATACACAGGAGACAAGTTTCTTAGGTACCATGACAACCTAAGCTTTGCTGTCATTTTCGTAGAGGAAAAAAAGAGAGACAAACTCTTCACAAAAGTTTTCCGTATCACCAGAGAAGGTCGAAAGTTGAGGAGAATTCCCACTCTCAAGTCAAACTATATGCTCAGCGTCAGAGCCCTTCTTTTGGTTATACCTATGAAAGATGAGTCCATTTAAAACTAATGTTCTCCAAGTGGTTAATTGACTTGGTAAGGATGACTGCGTGTGGAATTAGTAACTTTAGTCACACAGCCTTTCCTTTTGGCACAGTGACGAATACCAGGGGGACTAACACCAAAAAGTATGATCTGAATATTTTTTTTTCTCGACTGATGTCATATTAATCAAAAGATAGCTAATTCCTTCAAGATATCTTGCCATTTCCACATATTCTTATCAGGTCAACAGGCCGCAAAAATGCCAATTTAATCTCGGTTTTGATTTATTTGCGGGATAATAGGGAACATGTCTTTTATATGATGTATTCTTTCCAAGCTTCCCCTAACAGCTTTTCTGTTTGGCGATTAAACTAGAAAGGGTATGGTTTGCCTAACACTTCCCATGTCATAAATCTATCAGAAAAATGATGAACGTTACAATGGAATTTTTCTTTACATTCTAGAAATCGTGTAAAATGCTTGTGGTGTTAATGCAATACACAAAACAACGGGAATGTGAGGAAGTGAAAGTGCATTTTGATGTTAAGCCTGTGGGTAGTCTACCGTCCCAGAATAATCCTTTTTATACCATCATCATTATGAATACTATCACTTTGTGTTGAAGCAAATTTACCTACTGCATTCTGTATTATAATATTGGAAAATAAACAGGGTATTGAAGCAATCCAAACCTTTCCACACTTCGTCTGTTGGTTTTTGAGATGAGGGAGTAGAAGGACCTATCCACATATCCGCGCGTATGCTGGTGTCTATCATTCTGACAGCCAGCTAATATTTCAGAAAATATAACGATAATAAGTTTGTTTGCATTCCTGCCAATGCCTGATAAATATAGTTTAAAAAGATAAATACTTAATTAATGAAACAGCGAGTGTGTGTAAACAATGAAAATTATGTGGTCATAATACGTAGCAGATGCTTTTTTGGCCATAAATCATTCTTAGAACATGGTTTGTAAACGTTTCTCGAGTAAAAATCAGGACTGACGAAATCAAGCTAACAAACATTTGAAGCTTCTTCTGTACTTCATTAATCTCTTGGTGTCTCTTTTATTCTATAGCCAGGTCCTAAATTCTCTTCATTTTGGTAATATTTTGGTTTAAAAGGAAAAACAATAGTTTTTGTGATGTACCACTACTGCCACCACAAAACCACTGAAACTCACTGCGGAAATCTATTGCAGTAAACCCGAGAAAATTGCGAATTGGGATCAAAAAGTCTGCAATATTTTCGTTCATCCCATCAGCCTTGACTTTATTTATGATTTTACGGTAAGCTGAAGAGAAAAGTGCTGTTTTGTGGAACATGTGGAGCAATTTTTGCCATCGGTAGATAGAAAGCGAGCAGAATCTATTTGAGAAACTAAGTCGGATATTCTGGTGAAAGAAGGATAGGCAAAGACATGTAAAAAAGAGGCTTGACTAAATCACAGTGTGTGGCTTTGTTAAATAGATTTATGAGCCCGTATTCAATTAAACAGGCTCGACACTGTTGGAAATCAGCGATAAACTCTGCAGGGGCATCACAACATCCCTTCATGTTCCGTTTGTTCTATTAACGTTAATAGAACATCCAACACAACAGCACATAAGAGCTAAGGAATTCTGCGCAAAGTAGAAAGGGAGATGGGGTATTGCGTAGCCTTTTCTGCATCAAAAACAAAAAGTTGAGGCATGCAACAAGAAAATATTTATTAAACTAAATAACAACATACCATTCCCAGATAGGGATGGAGACCACCGACAACATCATGGAGCTCCTCGCATGCCAAAACAATAGCTAACAATATTTTCTCTTGTCAAGTCATAATCGCAATATACCACTGTTCCTAATCTCAGCTTCCTCTTGGATGGATACAACCTGGCTTAGCGTAAAAAGCTTTTCCCTTCCAGCCAACTTTTTTCCCCTGGAATGATATTAGCTCTCTGGAAAGCCAAGCTCTGATTATCAGACCTCGAGGTTTCTCCTTATTCCAATATGTGCACAATGTGTGTATATATTTATCTAACTCACCAACTCTAAATAAATAAGTTGAAAAGCTCATTTCTAATATATTTTCGTTACTGCGTAAACACACCGGTCTAAATGGATCTACTCCTATCGCAAACTAAAAAGGCTTTAGCGCGTTACTGTATAAACCAAAGGAAAGTAAATATTTAACTCGCTTTAGATGTATGTGTGTGCACACGCACGTACTACAAACACTCTTTGAGATTTGACCTAGGCAACGGCATTCACTTGCTTTGACTGTGTGAGACCAAGTTTAGTAGAGGAATCTCCCCTGTTGACTACCATTTTCCCTTTGTGGATACTTTCCAATTTCCCAGAATAGAAAGTAAAGCTACACAAACACGCATTATAGTGGTGGCCAAGAAGCACTCAAACAATTGAGAAATCAAGCAACAAAGCAAATCCCTCAGCAAGATTAGCTGTTCTCAGTGCCCTGGTGTGGTAGAGGTGGTAACACAGATAACTCTTAGTGGAAAATCAAGATTCTCAGAGCAAGTTTTTATCTTCACAAAAATATATTAGAGTTACTATGAGCAACGTTTCTGTTAGCCTCACGCACGAGAGATGATGAAGAGTTCGTGGAAGTATTATTATATTTTGAGAAATTCCTATCTATTCATTACCTCAGTTATAGATCTACAATTTGGAAGGAAGCAAACTTTTGGAAAAGCACGTATCAAGAAAATGGAACGGTTGTTTTCCCACAAGTAAAAATTTGCTAATCCTTTCGGGCTGCCTTTGAGAGAGAACCAACTTTCATCCTGCTACTATCCCATAAGTGAAAAGAGAGAGAAGGAGAAAGGAGAATAGTGGTAGAGCTTGGAGTTGAATGTGTTGTTTGTAAGTGTGTATAAAGTGTGACATGCATATAGGGTACACCACAAAGTATCCTCATGAGTGTATACATATGCGGTACATACTTTTTATACGTAAAAGCATTCAAATTTTCACCTTTTACACGAATTGTTATATCTGGCATCCTCTGCAAAATCAAATGTTTTCAAAAACGATAAACTGGAAAGAGGAAAACAAAGAAGGGGTTATTAAATTATAGTTCATTAACTTCAGTCTTGTACTTACCAGTGATGACTAGAATCATTTCTGTACGTGACGTGACTACTAATTTGGTACATACGAAAAGTCATTTTGTTTCAGAATCTTTCCTGAAAGTTTCAAGTTTTACACTAAATCCATAAAAGAGGGTTTGGATTTTGTTCCTCATAGTGGAGGTGGGGATTTAGCCGGAAATGGAGGAGTGAATCATCATAACAGTTCCCGTAGATGGTTTCAGGTGTCTTGTTTTGCATTAAGGCTTTTATGTACCGATAAAATCGGTAATATCATGAATTTATTCATACCATTTTGTCAGGAATCATAGTGATGCAAGTGTAAATCCGAGATGTTTTACATGGTTGTTTAGGATTAAAATATACGCAATCGTAACCGACAACATTTTATGGTAAGCATGTAACCGTTACTTTGGCCTCAACTCAACTCAAATACCGCTTTAGATCAAACATATTTTTATTGGTCCATCCCTAGTATTATTATGTAGATCATGCGTGTGTGAAACCTCTAAGCCTAGAATTCATCAACTTGTAAAACTATTGGAAGTCAAGATTATTTCTTATCACCTGAAAAAACTGGAAAACTTTCCTCGTAAGTATAAAAGTAAAATGGTCATAATTGTTCACCTGGTAACGTGGTAACTGCCGAGGTATCAGTTGGGGATTACCGTATGATCTTACACTGCTCTAAATATTTGTTCCGGTCAGACTCCGGGTATTTCTATGACTTGAAGTATGAGAATTTAGTAGATGTTTATCAAGAAATTCGTCTAACAAAACAGCACTTTTTTGAAAAAAAAAATCTGTTTCATGAATGAATTCATACGAAAAAGAATGATGGAAACATCAAACTGGTTTGAAGTCTTAAAATGGTAAATACAAACGGTGAATCAATGTGGAGAGAAGATACAAAAAAGTCTCAAAGGTAAAACAACTTATGTGGTTGTGTTGTGAATGATAAAGAGAAAACAGAGCGTGAAAATTGGAAATACGTAAAATGTACAGGAGAGAGTGATCAAACAAATCCCTCAATGTATGCATTTACGTTGTTCTTCTATTACGAAGCTGAACTTAGTTCAGTAAGTAACGAGATCGCTGAATGCGTATGTCTGTCTGTCTGTCTGTGGGTGCTCTACAAGGTCGTACCGTTTGACTGATTTCAACCAAATTTGGCAGGTTGCTGCCTTAGCCCAATGGAAAGATCCCAATTGTTTTTCAGATGCCAACGTCAACGTTAAAGGTGCCCGTCAGGTCCGGTAATGCTATTCATTCATTAACGTATACTTTGGTGACTGCGACACTACTGAAGGTGCTCGGTTGCGACTTGATTTTAAGGTTTTGACTATACTTAATAACAGAGCATGAACTGGCCAGCTCCTTGCAGCCCCAGCTTCACAGCTTTCTTTCAGGTTGCAGCGTTTGGAGAGAGAGAGAGAGAGTTCTCTACATATGTAAGCGTCAAAGGGGTGCCTAACGATCCTCGAATCACATGAAGTACATCGTACCATTGATACCATGCCGTAAATTATCAACCAACGTTGCCCTGAAAAATATGTTAAATGTAATCACAAAGATGCATTCAAAATAACCCCTATTTAAAAAGTCATTTTGATCCTGATGGATATGTCCCTCATACTTTATTTATTTGACCCAAATTCACAGTGCGATTAATCATTTTCAATCAAGCAAAACATCAACCATAATACATAAATACGTTAACTACTACGTACTATTCGTACTTACTTCTGGTTTTTATGCTGGAATAATCTATGAATTAAATAAGTTAATAAACACACACAACAATTGAAGAAATTACATAGAAACAACCCAATTTATTCCACTGATTATGTATAGGTATCAAGTACAAATTCGTTCATGGCAATGGCACGATTTTTTCATTTTACAAAACTCTAAAGGAACTTTTAGAATTCAATATGACACAACCGTTTTTTTAATTATTAGAAATCCAAGTAATTTACCCAAAGTAGGACGTTCTCAAGTGTTCCTTCGTTTGATAACACTCCATATATGTGTATGTAGTTGTACAATCTAAATACTAGTGAAAAGGATTACGTATTGCCCACTATTGCCTTCAGTAAAGCATAACAAGTGGAACCATCATTTCTTCCATATATATTTCTCTCGTGTAAAATGTGAACAACGTTTCTGAACTCACAATATTAATTTATATATTACGAAAATTACTAATCTTACCCACGCAAATTTAATTCCCAAGTTGAAAATCTCATACTTTTGGTACCATATCGTGATGCGGTTGGTGATGTCGATGATGTAAACCGTGTCTATTATTACTGTTTCTTGATGGTAAGGTCCTGTATTGATTTGGGTGGTGGTGGTGACCATGACTATGATGATGATGATGTGACAACGTACCCGTAGCACCTGGACTCATTAGGCTGCTCGTTGAGTCTCGCATTGAGCTATCGTTGTTCCCAGGAAGGTTTTGCGACGGAATCTCTTGCCCAGAGAGAGTTAAGCGGCTTTGTACTTTCATGGCTTCTTGAAGAGACATCTAAAAAGCGGTAACAATTTGTTGTAAAATCCTGTAAAATCTCTTGTATCGAATCGCAGATTTAGACTTTCTCTAGATTATATTGCAATTGAGATTTTGGAATCTTCTTAAAAAAGGAAAGGAAGCAAATAACTTTACCTGAGATTTTCTGGCTGTTTTTCTCGAATTGTAGCAAAATTCAATCGCAGCCACAATGAGGGCGACACCTAGTCCTAAAATAAGAATATAAAAAATTCCAGCCAAACTGCTGAAGGAAAGCTCGTCGTCTGTTTCAGCACCGCCTTCTTCTTCAGCTGGACATTCACTCCGATCAACCCACCACTTATTTTGCAAGTTGCATCAGACTTCCGCTTTCTTTCATACTCAATACAGCCAAATTTATTTGATGCCTGTAGAAAAGTAGAAATTCAAAAGGAAATGGCGTTTTGAAGGGAAATTCGTAATTTGTGAAGTTCAATTGGAAACACATGACATCTGAACTGAAACTATGATACAACAACTACTACGGAAATACGGAGTACACTATGGGCTTCACCTTTCCACTACAATACAATGACAATGTATTAATTATTGTAAAAATCAAGAAAGCTTTCAACTTACTTTAGCGGAGAGCCAAGAGGAGTCGCAATTCCAAACCCTTTGGCATCCAGATTTCTTCCAACTTTCATCGTATTGCAAGGCATTCTGCCATTTGTGTAGTCATTTTTGGGTGACTCAATCAGAAGGGCATATTTCCCTGCGACAATAAAATGCAAGTTGTATATAAGCTCGTGGTTTTAATTAGTCTATTAAATAACTATTTCTGTACGATAAGTCTATAGACATTATTGACACAGAAAACTCAGAGGTATGTATATATATCGTTAATTAAATGTTATCGGATGTCGGTCTGTATGTGTATACAAGCGCTTTCTTCCATTTACCTTTCTTTTCTCTCACTCTCCGTATCCCCTCATCATACGTTCTCACAAAAACATGCGGGCGAGCATTCATGAAATCCCACATTTTATTGTAAGCTTGCATTTGAGAACGCTGAAATATAAATGAAAGAGAAAACACGGAAGATTCAGCATCAAAAGTTAACTATTTTCCTGTCTAGTAGAGTGATTGTGATTGACATTAATGACAAGAGTAATGAAACGTCGTTCTCTCTCTCACACACCCGAAAGAAATTCCATGTAGAGCCTCTATCCAGCGTGCCATATTCAACTTCAGTCTGAGCAGCCAAATCTTCCGCTGAATTGATAGGAGTTACCATTCGATTGACGGTTCTCACAGCAGCAAAATTTGCTGTGTACGAAGAGATGAGGATAAGAATGAAAAACCACCAAACGCTTGCCACGATCCTTCCAGCGGTGGACCTGTTAAGAGGCAGAGAAATTCAGATATACATATATTATCGACCTCTATATTCTATATGGCAATGAAGAAACGGCAAAGTTTCGGTCAATAGGTTAGGAAACTGTATACAGAGAAAGAATAAATTATTTTTCAAATGTGTGATAAATGGGAAAACTTTACAGTAGGGTAGAGTAAATCAACAACAAAATAAAAGATTCAGTGGGAACCCTAAGTGATTCAATGAAAGCCAAGGGAATTCGTACTGATCTTTCAGCTTGCTTATCGTAGCTGAGTAGCAAAAAATTTGCCACTGTAAAATTGTAAATTTTTCATTAGTTTTTGGATGATCCAGCCATCCTACAGCTAGTCAAGGAGAAAGCAGGGAAAAAGGTTGGATATCACCAAAACAAGGAAAATATCATGTAATTTAAGAAAACTATTAAATTTTAACACCCAAATCATTTTATTTATTTAACAGATCCGGTTCTTGATAAACTTCGCAACATGGACGGTTCCCACTGCGTTAAATATTCATGCTGGCGAATACATTTGGTCAGGGCTCAGTGAGGCAAGTTCTTTAACAAGAAAACAGGCGTTTTTGTTTCTGCTTTCATCATGTGTACTGCAATATTCATAGTTGAGTGAAGCAAGACTCAGCGATGAGGAAAAATTACAAGATTACGTTTTTTCATGAAAAGCAAGTCAGAACTTAAAAGAGTACCATGAAGAGCTTTCTTTTAGATATTTTTAAAGGGTTACGTGTACGATTTAAGTTTTACAAAAAAAAAAAACAAGAATTTTGCTTGTTACATTTAGAAGCTTACTTGAGCCCAGGAGCATGGTCATTTTATATTAAATGCCAGTTAAAAGAAACGAGGTAAAGTGTTTAACATTTACGCAGAGGATCGTAAACGATTGCAAAGGTTTAAGTGGTAGCCGTATTGAAAGCGAAACGTTTTGGGAGAAAGTCGTTTACGTACACCATAAGGTAATCTTAAGAAAAAGGGACTATGTTGAAAATTTTTAAGGCGTGTAGGCTTCTGCTCTTACCTTGGGGAAATATCGCTACCTTGTTGAACTAATGCAGCAAGGGAAAACCACATTGGGTCGTTTGAAACTGAAACATGGTTGACAAGCCCATTTGTCTCCACTTTCCATTCATTTGGAT
>JAAXOA010000494.1:0-23005 GCA_036561885.1 Salina celebensis
TAGAAGTTTTGAATAAAATTTTATATGCACGCTCGATATAGAACTTAAGACGCTTAAGTTTTTAAAACATTGGAAGACTTTTACTTTCTGCGTTGAGAATTTTATGAAGCAACTTCTACATAGGTTTAAAACTATGTGTGTGTTGTTTTTAAAAAAGTTTTGAAAACGGAGATAAATTATTTTGGAGGCTGTTTCCAGCCGTCTTGGTTCGCTTTATTAAGTTATGTTATAAAATCAGCCCATCTATTTATTCACCTTATTAAAATGCCAGTGACAATTTACCGGAGTTTTTACTTTATAGCAATGTGGGGGGTGGTAGTGAACCAGGATAGAATACATCACTATGCGTGTGTGTAAAATGGAAAATTGGTTGACTTGACTTGCACGCCTTATATACTTGCCCAATTATATTCAAATTTAAAGTCGCAGATAAACTACACGGAGTAGCATGCGAGCCAAGATTTTTTGTGTGTGTATGCAAATATTCTAAGGTATGACCTCCACAAATTTTCCAGCGAGAAACAACTAATGAGTATTTTCTCCCTCGAACTAAAGTTTACTTCTGCATTAAAAATTGTCTCAAATTGACCCCGAAAGGAGACAATTATTACATCCTAACATCTTTTATGTGGGCGAATCCAAGTATTCAGGCGAGTAACAAGCCCGGAGCGTATTTTTTCTTTCTGCATACGCTTGAAATAAACTACGATCTTTACGTGATTAACGACAATGGGAGGACCAAGGAAGAAAAAAATATATACTCTGAATGTGGGGTTTATTTTTCCCCAGAGTGTAAAAGAAATACTTTCAAGTCTACTCGCTGTTCTACAATAACTGTAATTCCATCACAATGATATATGCACTACAAACTCGCTTTTATATTATTACAAACTGCTCAAGTACGTTTTTGTTTGTTTGTTTACAAGGCCCTTGTAAAGCTTTTTTACTTACTTTAAGCGAATGAACAAAGTTAGTTAGTGCTTACATAGAATGATAGCCAACAGCAGGGAGCGATATATAAGGTTAATATACTCGGATGACAAATTTGGATAGTTTCACTGTTATAGTTTTGCTTATATTGCAAAGGTATGTGTCTGCAACATAAAACTTTATTTTTAAAGGAAAGAACACGTTAAGCAAGATAACACTGCCATATAAAGTAGAAAAACTGTGTGTACAAAGGAATAAAGAAATATAGGACATTAAGAGCGTATAAAATAATCTTCATTTTCATTATCAACATATGCAATAGTTTCAGATAAAGTATCCTGAATATATCTCAGAGGAAATGCGAACAGCTACTGTATACTATAGTAGCATCCGACATGCTTCTGCTTTTCTTTTCTTTAGTCGCTCCGTGAATTATGAGTTTTGACTGGTTTACTATGTACATGCTCCAGTTTGGAAAGAACCTAATCGGTATAGCAAGTATAAAAAAAGATGGCAAGTTACTGCCTTAATCATCCAAACAGCAGTTATGTCTTGGTAATCTCTGCTTACAAGACGGGTTACACTTTTGTAGATGAGCCAACGACGGGAGAGAAAGAGAGGGAGAGGAGACACACAAAGATGAATAGTTTTTTATCGGGCATTATTTGCGGTACACGCACTCTGCTTTCTCATACGTGTGAGGCATTCATTTGAGCGATCGCTTGCTTCTTTTTGTACGATGTATACTTTGCTTTATGCATGGCTTCCAGATTTTCTCTTCGCACACTTTTCCCGCTCTCGCTTTTCCTTTGAGTCAGTAGATTATTTATACATACTTGACTTCACAAGAATTACACAGTTTCTTCTTTACTATGTCATGCTCAATCAAGTGTTGACGACTAAATACGTTCTGCCATTTTCAACTTTCCCGGAGATATGGCTGGGATGAAAGAAAGCGGATATTTTTCGCAAAACTATGTATATAAAACATAAAGCAAATCTTGGCGAAGTAGTCAGCATCATTGTCGTCATCATTTCCCTTTCAGCCTTTTACTTTCTCCATTTTACCAACAAACTTGGAACTTGTCTTGGCACAGATTTTGCTACTTAATGTCGCCTTTTTTGTGTAAGCGCTCTAGAAAGGGTTACCTATCGAGAAAAAAAAACAGCTCAACGGTTGTAAATACTAAATCAATGTTTCCAATTCGCACAGTCACAAACGTTTCTTTTGTTCGTTTGTTTTTTTACTTATATGGCATCACGCAAGCAGAAATCCTGTTGACTCTCACAATTCAGAGTTCCCCGACCAGTGCTCGAAGAGAAAGTCTTTGGAACACTTAAAGAAATTCAAGTGGTAGTACGTGTCGTAGCACAGCAATTAAATGTTTACTCGTGAAGGTGATTGCTAATGACTGAAAAACTCTCGATAATTTAGAAAATTATGCGAGAATGTTGTCAAAGAAATGATGCATTGAGGAGCTCAAACATAATTTTCATTCACTTAGATATTCACAAAACTACAAACGCTGTTCATTAGCTCCACCATAGGCTTTCTCCCGGGTAATACTTCTCGTAATATATTCGCAGGATTCATTAATAGGGTGAAAAAGCGTCAAAATATTCTTAGGCTTCGCTCGATTAGGTAGTTCCGCTTTGAAGTTATTCTATAGATTGTATTAAAAGTGGTATAGTTTTTCATAGACTGCATTTTTATATAAGGTTTCATCACAGTTGGAGACAGTTCTCGAGCTCATTTGCTTTTCACGTAAGTTTCATTTCAATAAAACTTTTATTTTTTGATCATGTTTGTGCTCAAATAGGGACTCATTTTTTGTGAATTTACTGAATAAAAAAACAGAAAAGATATATTCGTAATTATAGTACCTGGGGAGTAAGAAACTGTCGATGCAAGACCCAAAAAGTGAGCATGGAAGCGTATACATTTTTACAACTTTCTTAGAAAGGTTTGTGATCCCAGCATTGAATCAAATGAGGGGGAAGAAGCAAATAAGAAAGGTATTCACAATTTTCGTATTGCACTTCATATAGCTCTCAGTACTCACCGAAGCTTGACATACATCCATCGGCGTGCAGAATAAATAGCTCGTAGAAGTGAGAGGTTAGCTCGAACTTGTTTCTCAACTTGAAGAATGGTCATAATAGTAAGTTGCTCGGCAAAAAAGGTTGAAAATTCTGCTCTTTTTTGTCCATAAACGAACATATCTGGAAGGGAAAGTTGAAATCTGTGACTTATTTGTTTGTTCACAAGGAACACACATAAACATTCCCAAAAACTGCCTATGTGTAAACTTGCCAGATATTTGTTTGCTTTCCCATCTTGTTTTCCCCGTCATCATTTGGCTATACTAGATTTGAATGTCTGCAAACACGGCTGCTTATTGAGACAGATAGTTTTCGCAACTATTGTTTCAGGAGTTGTGTATAATTCGTGGAAAAGATGGATAAACCTCAACCAAGGAGTAATATGTTTTTATTCCTATTACCGAACACGCTTACGCTGGAGCTTTCGTTGGCAACTTTTAGTTTTCTCTTTTAATACTGGATATCTCAAGTTATCTCTTCTTTTAAACTGTTGTTGCAAACAAGAAGAAAACATAACGTCATCATATTAGCTATTCAAATTATTCAACGGCGACGATATTTTTGTTTCTCACGAAGTGAATAGAATAGTCAGAGGCAACATTCATACAAACAACCACTTTAAGAGAGAAAAAAAACACATTCCTCTCTTTCCCAACGAAGGTTGGTGAAATACATCTTCAATGGATAGTTTCTATAGTATGTAGTGTAACCGTATATTGATGGCCGCTACCATGGCGTACGTAAGTGTTTGTAAGGCATTGTTGAAAGCCAACCAATTTTGAAGAGAACTAAGCCAGAGAGAAAGCGAAGGAGAGAGACTGAATTCGAACAAACAAGAAAAATAAAGAGAAGAAAGAAAAACTTGGAACATTATGTAATCGTAGAAAAAGTAATGTATAACTTGTTCAACCGTATATAAACTTTGGGTGTACCTATGTATATCTCACTCTCAGCTACTTACACAATTTTCAGTATTTTTCAGCGGACGAGAGTGGGAGATCTGAGTATGTTTTTGTGTACCTAATCTTAGTTTTATAACAGAGCTACTTATTATAAATGAAAAGAATCACATGTCTGTTTTCTACTAGAGATACGTATGTGTTTTCTAACTACATTATCCGTCTATTTGTTTGTTTGTTTGGAAAAAGAACCAGTTTCAACTGTAAACTGCTTTGGTCTAGTGCACCGCTAATAACGCTTGTTTGCTTCCTAAACATTTCCAAATATGGCTATGATGACTGCTCAAACTACTTAAAACTATATTGTATTATACCTATGCATAGTTACAAAAACGATGAGGAAAAAATTGGAGAGTGAAAACATACAAAAACTCGTGTCTCTTTATTCAACCATATTCCTCTAGTCTACTCACAAACAAATCCTGGCGTTTCGCACAAGAAAAAAACACATGAAAAATGTCAGAGTTCCCTTGTTATTCATTACTTTTACTATTTACTTAGACTCCTGCTCATGCTTTTATTCTTCGCCATGAGTATGTGAAAACAGAAAAGGAGCTTACAATGAATGGTCACATTCAGGATCATAAAATAAATTATTTCTCCTCTTCCAGATTCTGTGTATTATAAAAATAGAGCTTTTTTTGCTTTTCCTCTTCTTTCACTCGAAAAAAGTCATTATCTGTCCACGCTTAAGGGGGACTTGGGCTTGTGAGATGTTAGAAATGAGGAAAAGCCATCGTCCTTTATTTTATTTGCATTTTATTCTCGTAACGCGAGACACAAAAAAATCATTGTGTTAAATGCAAACTATGTGTGTATTAACACACGTTCCTCATCATCGTCAACAACACGAAGATAGACGACGAACAAGGCAACGATTCATTTCCATTTTGTCAGATTTAGAACAAAAAACTCGGAGAGAATGGAATCATGGATATAAAAGTGTGGCCATTGTGTTCAACGAAAAAAAAATGTCAGAGAACTTTAAGGAGAAAATATTGCACACTGAAGAGACTCAAAAGTGTAATGTTGTTGAAGTAGGGAGGTAACAGTAATGACCCTAGTTATAAAGTTATTACGCGCAACATCCATTCAACAACGAGGGAGGAAAAGGTCAGAATGAGTGAGAGAGAGAAAATGGATGTAAGTAATCCTAAATCAGAGTGCCATGATGGTTAGTTGATGATATCTAATGAGTGACAAAAGATGCTACCGGCTACAACTCTATTTTCTTGTTCACGATTTCCATGATATTCTGGCCCATCTGTTTTCTCTACGACAATTTCTCTCCCCTCTCCTGTTTTCGACTTTTTTCCTTCACTTTTTTTATTGTTTCCAGCTACTCCGTAGTTTTTCCCTTTCGGACTTCAAGGAAGGGTGTTTGTAAAAAAAAACCTAACTAGAAAAAAGTTTTCCTTGAGTTTTTATTCCTTTCGGACAATGAAAATGAATTGGAAACAGCAGAATCAAAAGCATACGTGATATGTAAGTTTAAAGAACATTGTAGATTACTTGCTTATTTGAGCTTCTCGGACAAAATGCAATTTTCCACAGGATTTTTCCCCACTGGCATCCACAATATGTACATAAAAATGAAGTTTTCGAGACGAAAATCGGTTCATGTACGCTTCTTACATGAACGACGTGGTGGTTGGATTTTCGGTTTCGTCACCACAGCCAATATTTGTAGCGATAGCCATGTCATCATGAGCTGTAGCAAGATAACACACCAAACATCTTCATTCTAACAAGGCGGGTGTGTGGAGCCGGTATTCCTTTGGCAAGTTGAAATTTATCATTACAATTTTTTGCCCTTACTTAAAACACAGTACCAGACAGTTTGTGTGGTAACTCGGTAACATCTACATCGACCATATTGGTGTAAAGAATGTTCTCACTTATTTTCCCCTGTTTCATCAACTTTTTGGTGAAGTTTTTTTTTCTTCACTTTGTTCCACTCCCTAAAAATTCTTGCTTCTTACCTACTGCACTAACCTCATCTAAATTCCGTATATAGCTTGGCCAACCTTTTCTTCGCACATATGAGATTTAGTGATGCTCTCACACGAACAAATATTCTTGCTGAGATGACAAACTGCCGGTGTAAGTGGCACATTTCCTTACAATATTAATAACCTTTTTTCTAACATTCTGTGGCGCGGTAGCATTTGTGACATTGCTCATCACAAACCGTTCAACAGATCTTGCTTTGTTTTCATTTATAGAGCAACTCCGCTTCTGTTTTTGCCGTTTAGCTGTAACGAACCTCCATGCCAATTAAATATCATGTTTGTAAGTAATATAATGTAAGTGGTTGCATGTTCTTGGGCTGTGTTTGGTAAGAAGGGCGGTGGTAGCGGCGGTGTTATTTTGATGTTATGACTTTACATCCCTCTTAGTTTACTTGTTCTCTCGTCTCCCCCACTTTATCTTCTATCTTGTCATTCAACTTTTTCGGTGCCTTCATGTGGCCTAAAGCATTTCACCAAAAGAAGAAACTGCGATGGTCCACGGTACATGTCCTGCTCGCCTTGTCAACCAATTTTCAACAAACGCGTAGACCAACTCTGACAAAGAAGTATGATCATCCCCCTTCTTTCACTTGTTTCTACTTTAGGGGAATTCAAAATTTATTATGAATGTCGCCAACTGTTGTTGTTATTACGCGTTCTGTCATATCTCACAAAATAGTTTCCTCCATCAAACTCCCACAACTTTTTCTCCAAAATAAGTTATTGTGTATGCGTGCATTATACACGTAACGAACCTCTTCAACTAGTATGAGGAAAAATATTCGAGGAAGTGGGGCCAAGTTTTGTTGATACGTTAAAAATAGCAGTGAACCATTACACTAATAAAATATAAAAGTTCTCGTCTTCATTTCTGCTTAAGGGATAGTTAGACTTATGGTGTACAGTACGTGAATTCCCTCGAAAGATGCGTATTAAGAAGATCTCTGAAATTGCTAAGCAAAGTCGAGCATACATTGAACTACACGCAGGCACACAGTTGCTATAGATATTGGTGCTGCATATGTCATTTCACTTGGCTCTTTTCATGTCTACATTATTTACCCACGCGTCTGTAAATAGAAACAATGTCAATATTTATGGCACTGCCATGATTGTTTACATTCTGTTGAGCTAGTGGGCTTTCCGTGCAAACATTTACATTTCGATGAAAGATTTCTCAGAGAAATGAGAACGACCGAAATCTAATACTTGAATACCAAACGCTAATATTGCATACCGTTCTAAACTTTTAATTATATAGAGGACTGGAGTATTATGAAGACTGCAGCAATAACCAATCATTTCAGTCTGCTAATTACGCCTTTACAAGAAAAGCCTAATTAGGCAAAGAATTGATTTTGCCAGTAAAAGTATTTAGGTGAGTAGGTAGTCATAAAAATCGTAGTACGTAATAATGCTGGAAAATCTCAACTCATGGTTAAGCTGTTCGTAACAGTTCGTAGAAGGAGAAAGTCGGTTGTTGATGCAACTCTGAGCAAGGTTTATGTTAGATGAGTGAGAGTAGATTCATTACCCTGATAGTTTCAGTTTAATAAATGATTTTCCAGGTATCTGTTTTCACGAACTGACATCAAGACCATTCCTCTTCGTCACAAACTATCATCAACTTTCGTCAGTCCCAATTTATTATAAAAGATGAAATGTTCTAGTTTTTAGGTTGTGTTTCAGAAGGAAAGAAAATAACTCTTCTTTTTTTGTTGTTACAGGAAGACGTGTAATGACACTGCTTTGGAACAGCCTACAAAGTTCGGTAAGTATTTTCTCTCTCACAATTTTTTTAAAAAGTTACTTTCTTAATCATTTAATATTTCTAATTTCTCCATGGCATTTGGTGTAAATTGAATCACCAATTAGGAGCATAATTTGTTCACGAAAATTATGAAACAGGTTATGGTTGTGCTAACAATTCCCAGTGTCTGTCCTTATGCAAAAGGTCTGATGATCAAAACTGAAAGTTGAACATGACAATTCCGTCACACGACCCAGTTTTCTAATGAATGCTCGAGCTAAATAAAACATAGCCGGGAACGTTTGACGTTCCCTAGTCCTGCAACAAACTTTCGGTAAAGTGTTGTACTTGTCTGAGTCGCATCGCACGGATCTTTACAGTTTAACTACAAAATATGTTGGGCATGTTGCATAGCAAATAAGCTGAAACAACAAAAGCAAACATAGAAACAAGGACTAAGTTAAATTGAAGGAATGACTTTCCCAGTTTTAATTTTATGTCAACTTCCACCAAGCAAAATTACTTTATACATTTCCCTGGTCATCAATCCAACTAAACTGAAAGATGTAGCAAAGCTACAAAACAAAACCAGAAAAATTAGGAAGGATTTTGTAATGCTTTATGGTAACGAGTAACTATGTGGTTGTTGTTGAGCAATCTGTGTTAGGAAAGCGTGGCCAAAGTGCTTTATTCGCTGCTCATTATCAGGCCAAAAAATTTACATGGACTTTGCGCCACCCCTCATGAATACTGCATGTGTGTATGCAAATCAACTCACAAAAACTGTTGTCTACTGGAATGGAACGAACAGAAAAACAATGAAATCACTCTTGAGCGCAGTGAAACACAGGTATTTTATGGATATCCATGCGAAATGGGAAAGTTACATTGGATGATCCATCTGTGATATTCAAATGCTAAAACTACCGAGGCGTGCATAAATGCTCGTACTTATAGGAGATTACTTTTCTCCTCAATTCCATATTTCATTTAAAATTTCAGATTTTGGAAGTAAGTAATGGGTCCATTTAGGCATCCACGTCAGTACAGCGAGTTATGCTTCACACGTGGGGTAATCCCCTCACAAAGTATGTATTTTGTGACAGTTGAATGAACAATCCGATAGTCAATTGACGGCAAAAAGTGTTCCATTATCGCATTATTAACGTGAACGAGATTATATATGTACTTCAGCGAAAAGAGCCTTGTGTACTGGACGTACTACATCAAAGTTGTTTTCGTGAATGAAATCACCGAAATATCCATAAACCAAAATAATAATAATAAAACTTGGTGATGTCTGGAGCCAGATTGCAAAGTAGTATTAAGATAGCAACCATAAAATGAATTTTGATAGCCGAAGATGCAATTCCGAAAGTACACTTTATCATTATATCGCATGGAATTGATTTGTTCACGAAAAATAATGAAAATGTACTAGTTTATCTATAATATCGAAAAATATTAACAGACTTGGTTGCCATCATGCTGCTCATATATGACGTTTGGTTTTGTGACCAATAAATGTGGCATCTTTCTTCTCTTTTCCTTTCAGAAACGCTGATTTCGATAACAGATCTTAGCCCTTTTGCCATTGCTACCGACAGTTAGTTTTGTAAACCCATCGCCAATATTTTCGCGAGGAAAACCTTATTTTTTGCACCCACAATCAAGAATTTTTTTTTTATAAGAGTGTATTTTTTGCGCATTATCGTTACGGACCAGAAGCATTGCCGAACACACAATTCACAATAAAGGTTCAAACAGGACTTTAACTTTATCATGTTGTCATAATCATTTTTGAGACTCTTCAACAACTTGTCCAAGACGAAGCAACATTTTGTTCCATGTTTTCGGCACGTTTTATTGGGTGTAAGTAGTGCAGAAAAAGCTTTCAGTACAAGATTTGAAAATGATTTTTACGCTTACTTGAACCCACTACTGTTCAAGCTATATTCTGGCAGAACGAAGGATTTCGAAGAATTTGTAAAGTATTTTTTCTCTCTCCTGTCAATGTAGTCTTCTTAAAATATATACTATTTCTTATCGCTCTTAACAGACACACGCATCAACGAAAACTCGAGAAGACATTTGACAATGCTTCTAAGGTTCAAAAACTTGTAGTGTACCACGGAGAAGCAATCTAAAAATATTTGTCGTAACAGTGACCTTTTTCGGGTGGCTGAGAAGGAAAAACAGAGTTTAACATGCATACAGAATAGGCTCAGTTCCGCTGCTCAACCTAAACTATATCGAACTGGTCAAGGGGATTTACGCTTCCTAACTGTCTCATAATTTTCAGCTTCAATGAAGAGAAAGGAGGTGTTAGTGATACATCTAGTGTGAATGAATGTACACCTCCATACGCAAAAAAACATCCTGGTCCATATCATATTTTTAGCATATCTGGGTGTTGTGTGTAACAACAAAATACACATATATTTGGACAGAAAAATACTTGAAGCACTTCTCTCACGTGCTCAAGCTTTGACCACGGCTCTTCGGTCTCAGTAAGAAGATAAGTCCAAAGAGGAAGTAGAGGAAATTCAAGCTCCGGTGTCGAAAAGGATAAAAGGAATGACGAGAAGTACTACTTTTTAAGGATTGTCAGTGTATGTCCGCTTCTTATTCAATTCATGTTCCAAAAGTAACACAAGTTTTCACTTCTCCTTTTTTATGCGATAGTAAACGTGAAGAACCTTGTGTGAAATATTAAACATCTCTATTTAGGTGCGTAACGTTGGAAAAAAATATGTCATTCTAAAATCGCGCGGCGTTACTGCACCTCAACATCAAGCGAGTTGGGTGTATACAGTTTTTAGCTGTATTATGAAGATTTAGCTCAAATCTTTTTGCATAAATGTTTTTCGTCTTATGACATCTTATTTCATCTCTGAATAGAATTAGGAGATTTTTTCCACACAAGTTTAGGCTGTAACCTCAGACACCTTTGCGCCCTAGGTATGCCGAGTATTGTGTTCCTCTTTAATATGGCTCAAGTAGGAGTTGGCATGTGCCATCATTGTTTTGATCTAATCCCACAAGATTGGAGTGGTATTTTAGTTTCGTTTTTGAGTTGCTTTTCATCCAGAATTTCAAGATCCCAGAGTGGATTATTGTTATACAAGTTTTTCTTTTCAAACAAGTTGTTGTGTAGAGCATCAGAAATTTGCAAGGGTTGCCTTTCAGCTTGAAAATGTAAACAATTCTCTAGGGAGCTAGTTTACAAACAAGTATAAGATAGTCGACCTCATTATTCTGGTGTTTGTACTTTGGTCAAAAGAGTCTAGGGTTCAGGATTGTCAACTTTATTTTCAAGAAACAAGTTGAGAAACGAAGAAAATATGTCTAGGGGAAAAACAAGTGGTCTGAGTATATAAATTCCCTCCCGGAAATACCATGTGCATTCTGGATTAGCACAATAACTTTTTCTTGTGTGCTTTTCGTACATGACTGCATCAACGTTTTCTTAGAAAATGGCTACAGCTTCCTACAAAGCTTTTCTTTTCCGTAGTTTTTTTTTTTCATTGCTCTCCTGAACTTCAACAACTTTTCATTTCAAACGTTTCATTTTAGAATGTTGGTAATAAAAGCAACAAAAAAACGACAACGTCAAATCAGAAATGGGCAAGTATTTTGTTGTAATTCCTATCGGCATGTAAGACGCTATAAAAACAAGTAAGAGTTTTCTTTGCCAAGCTCAAACTTGTATTTCTTTCTAGACGACGAAGGTTGTTGTAACTTGAACGTCTAATTTCTTCAAAACACATATCTACTTTACTTTTTTCTCTTCCATTCAGTTTTATAGGTTTGGTGAAGACTTGATTCAGATAGTGGATTTCAACTCCTTTTTCCAACCAGATTTCTTTTTGACGTGGTATTGTGTTCGTTTTTTTATAAACCGACAGCAAAAGGAGAAGAAAAAAAAGTTTTACTGTGGACTTCTCCGGACATGGTCGTCCATTACCTTATATATTGTTGGATTTACTTTCAATGTACCATTTTTATGTATTCTTATCATAGGATTCCAGTGTGTGTGGTTGAATGGGGCAAGGCTTTAAACTTGAGAGAGAAAAAAGTCAAGTGGAAGGACAAGTATTTTGTAGCGTGGTTGTTACAAAAAAAATCCCAGAGAGAGATGACATTACGTTCGCGTTGCATGCATAGCATGATCTCTAGAGTTTGCGTGTGAATATCCCCTCATATAACCATTGAAGGTTGAGTGTTCTGCGTATGAAAAGGTAGTCTCTATAAAAATTGGCATTATTTATGATTACTGCCAAACAACTATTTCTTGCTCCTTGGTGACCGATCTGGGAGCATCACTGTTCTCTAGAGTGGTGGTAGAGTAAAGAAAGCATTGTCAAGAAAAGATCAGGAATGTAAATGAAAGATACACAGTGGTGAGGTAGCTTGAGTATTATTTTTATTCGGGAAACTGACAGAGTACGATACTACCTTCCACTGTGTGTTATTGTTGTAGAGAAAGACGCTTTCATTCGCTATGGATTACAAAGATCAAGTCGTTTCTGCTGACTGCTCACAGATCCGCTTGATCCAGGACTAGAAAAAGGTAAACCAAAAACAAAATGTTGGTATTAAGAGCCACCTGAGATAATAGAGTAAAGTGCATCCATTCTCCGCATGTAAAGCTGAATGCAGGGTTAACTATCTACCGTATACGACATTGTCATCAGTAGTTATAGAATGGTAATTCGTTTGTTGTTCCTGCACTTGATTTTATGTTCCTTAGAAACCTGCACAAAATTGTCGTATACATGAGGAAGTATAGAAACATGTTAAGTTAATCAGTAAAGCGGATACAGATTTTCTGTATTATAAGTCAATGACTCACAGACTGAATTGCTGGGAATATCGTTAAAATACAATGTTAGTTATATAATAAATCAAACTATGTTGCCAAAACCATGTGGGATTGAGTTTCTTATGATAGATGAATTAAAATGTAATTTTTTGTATATTAGATCTTAAGGATTTAAGGTGAAAGAAAAACAAAGCCGATAAGCGGAAATGTAATTATTATTATTGTGACACTGGAAGACATTGTGTTGAGAATAAATTATTAATGCCTGCATACATGGGCATATCCGGTGTTTTAAGATCCACATGAATAAAGATGATAGTGAGTAAATATGGAGCATGTCTGGTGGCGTAACAGCAATTGGTAGCTCAAAATAGAATTGTTATATGGTGTCCCAGGACAATAGTATCATCCGACTGCACAACTTTCATCTCGAAGAAGCAGGAGGTGATGTGGTGTATGGATTTTTGTTGACTGGACAGAACTGGAGTGGGTACACACAAGTGTTAAGGACAATAACATGTTTTTCTTAGTTGTTGCAATGTGTTCAGTCAGCGGAAATGGGTCACCGACAACAAAGAGTGCCTATATTTTATTATACCTATTTGCTATATACAATGCTGGTCAACTTGACAAGCTACTCACGTTCTTAACATGTTCATTTTTTCACAAGCGAAAATAGCATGCGACTGTTGAGACAGTGTAAACGTTTAGGCATCATGAGATTATTTCAGAAACTTAAAAAGTGAGATTTACATAAAGTCGCTTTTGAGCAAATAAGTTTCCAAACTAGTTTAGCTTACTTTTTCGTGGGTTGCAATAAGAGAACTGATTTAAGATTAGTTCGACATCGGTTATATTTTTCCATTGTCAACGCACAATTTGCTGACATTTTCATGAAGCCGTATCTGATGCCGCATAAAGGATAAACTGCATAAATGAACCGTTCTTATCAAATTAAGCTAGAGGGAATAAGTACACGTAGGTATTCAAAAGAATCCGCAGTGAACTAGTTCTGTTACATCCCCAGACAAAGATAAAGTGATAGTCTGCAATTAAAAAAAGAACGAATACGTTCCACGAGTGCGCTTGATTTGGCAGACAGCTATCTCAACATCTAACGTTACTACAACCGTACTACTTTTTTAATACTAAAACCCGTATCTGGCTAACTGGAACGCAAAACACGCATATACTAAAACTAAACTGTCCTCACGCACATTCATAACACGGCCATACCATGATCATTTTCATTCAAACAAATTCAGTACAGCAAATTCCATGTAGTCCCTAAAATGTGTCCCCAAAACCGGGTGTCGGTTAAGTGTTGAAGCAACGTAAATTAAAGACATAAATGAACACCGTGTCACAATAACTAGTCTTAAGTACAATGTAGTACTAATAATTAAAGGAATACAGGATTAAAGAACCATTGCTACCACAAGAAATGATACCCGTATTGCTAAACTGGAAAGCAGATAATGAGCCGAGAATCTAACACTCCTATTAAAACGATAGCTTAATAGACGGGTCATCAACTTAAGAACAATAGTCCATGGGACAAGTGGTGTGCCAGTCTCCTTTTTCGACTATTCCGACAGTCCACACGTATTATCCATTTACTTTTATTGCACTGGTCTGCGTCTTTTAATTAAGGAATTAGGATAAGAGCTAAGTATTATCATAATCTTAATACGGCTGATTCCATAATGAAAGGAGTAGCAAGACAAGGTTAGTCGTAGCAGTTAGGGAGAATTTTAAAATGGGTTTTTTCTTCTTTTTTATTTCCTTTCTCTTTAAGTCAGTAAACCGTCAAGCGCTGTGAATGAATAGTACGCGCATTCGTTCTCTTTATTACAACGGTAGTCATCAAAACCATCCCAACATTTTGCAGGCTTTCCTTATTATCATGCAGATAGGAAACTGGTAGAAAAAAAGTTAAATAAATATGTATGTGGCGCCGCCGCAACCTACTACATATTTGAATAGTGGACGGAAGAGAATATCGCGTAGTCTTCTATTGTTGTTACAATATTTGGCCAGCGTCAGTGTTTCAACGAAAGCCAACTTTTTCCTCAATAGAAAAAGAAGATTTTTGCAATGAGCAACTTTTCCAACTCTTGTAATCGTATTACTATTAACTGCATATAAGGAAATACGTAAAAAGACAAAAGTTCCTGGTTGAATCAACTTTTGTGAGAATGTAATGCCCGGAGAGACTGCTCTGAAAGCGAAGGAAACTGCCTCGCACACTCATCCTTGGCTAGATGTGGTAGCAGCTGTACATTGAGAATATATTCAAAATAAAATAAATACAAGAAAGTCTCATAATAATACGCTTACGCGTGGAAACTTTGTACATTTTTATTGCTACTGCTCCAAAATTGAGCTGCAGGTTTATTGAGTACTTGAACGTTGCTACTTTCACTCTAGTACCTTATCATTGTCTACTCACTACGATGGAAAATGAGCTGAGCAGGGTAACTACGAAATACCAGAATAAGGCCTAAGATTAAATTCTGGCGAAATACGTTGCATTAATACTTTTTCTCTTGTGGACGAGTAGAAGTTGAAGAGTAATCTTCTTACCTACTTAAAATTATCACTGGAATTAAGTGAAAATGCTGGTTTTTAAATAACTTCTTCTGTGAACTCTGAAATTGCTTACTAATCTAACCCTTGAAGATTTTAACTGCAAACTGAAACGAGGAAAGGTCTATATCTCAAGGTTAGCTGTAAAAATATGGTTGTGTTGATTTATTCAATCTTTATTTAAATATTTTGCAGTTTATTGCTGTGTGATCGCTGAAACGGGCGGAATGTTCTTTCCCAGCCAAGACTGACAAGTACCTGGGGAGAAATAAATCTAACGCAGGCATCATTGCCTTTCTCGTCAATTTATCGATTTTCTTTTTCACAAGTTGGTAATGATTTTATGCTCAGTATGAAATCGCAAATATTGACAACATGATGCTAATTGAAAATTCCGTATGTAATCTCCGTATTGAGGTTGTCTTGAATCAACCTCCTAACGGGTCTATGACATATGACATCTTGTACTTTGAATGAGACGGTGGATGTGTTTCACGTCGAAGCATTTGCAGTAAAAAACGTTATCTGCAACCATTGATTGAATTTCGGTGCTCTACTATGGTGGCCAACCAATTCACATAATCGGCTTTACAAAAATACAGGTTGTGCGTTTCAACGCACAACTCATGCTGACATCATTATGCCGTTAGGGCCGGTAGCTTACAAAAAACCTTAATCCTTCTTTGTTCACTAACGTGTTCTATTAAAAAAACGCTGAAACTACTCGTTGACTACTCTGAGAAAGTCGTGAATCCTCTGCACTATGCTGAAAGATGTGCGTTATTTGTTTACCTTGCCACGCAATTTGCAAAAAAAAATCGATCTGTTTAAAATATAGTTGAATTAATACAATCCCTGCTGCGGTTAGCCTGATTTTCCCGTTATCATATGCAAGAGATACCGAACAAAGATGATGACTAGGACTAGGAAAACGACGAGAGACTTTTTTTTATTTCCCTTGTATGTTACTCTTTGGCAGATGAAAGGAAGCTCATCATCATCATATTTTTGGCAGACACACGCACGTGAGATGATATCTCGACACGACTATCCATTTTTATTATTGAGTAGTATTGTTATTATTATCATTCTTGCTGCAAAAGAGCAGACAAAATCGAGGATGACGATCACACTGAATTTTTCTCCCTGAGAAGAAATCATGATTTTTTAGTCTCTCGTAAATACATCGTGAGCACGATTATACCTTGATTATAAGTCGATGGAGTGTGACAATCATTATTTGCGTTTTTATAAGAAATGCTGGGTGAGGACCCTGCTGCAGTCTTGCAAATCGTTGTTATTATCAACGCCAATAAGACATGATCTTGTATTCCACTTGGCTACCTCTCATCAACACTATCCTCTCGTAAAGATCTTTCAGCAGAGATGTTTCCTCATTTTTCCTCAGCCTGATTATGGATAATGTGACTTCTACTAACATACTCCTCATGATTATATGGTTATGAGCTGGCAAAAAATGGGAAGGAGGTTCGTTTTTCACTGGCTTGCGATTTTCTCTGTCTCCTGCAATAGTCAGTAGTGATCACAGTAATGATATGACAATCTGTAAGGTTGAAACCCTCGTCGCCAAGTCATCAACGTTTTACCATTACTGCTGTGCAAGCCAAAGTTGTCCTACTTAGTCTCTTAAGAAAGAGAAAAACAGGTACTCGTACAGCAATCTGATAGGCTGATGAATTAACTGTTACGATCATTGTGTCGTCGTCATGGCTTATCTCATATTGAATGTACTATGTCTCTTCGAACTGACGAACTACACGTATATAAAAAAGTGCTCAAGTGGACACTTATTTTGAGGTAAAAACAATTCATGCTAGGATAATGTCGTCGATTTTTCATACACCAGGCTACTTAGATTCTCATTTAAGTTTTAAGCATGAACGATTTTAATCCTGATTACAATTTTATTTACTTCCAGATTTATTGTAGTTGTTAACTCTCTAGATGTAAAAGTCAGAGCCAGGTCTTATTTATCGCACTATTTACGAATATGTGAAAATTTGTTGTTGCTTTTGCATATTTAAGATTAAGAATCGATAAGAGGAGATCCTTCAACTTTATCATATCAGATGTAGCCTATAGGTTAACTTAAGTTCAACTGTTGGATATTTATATGTATCATCCTGAACAAAACGTCGTTATCAAAACAGAAAATTAATGATGCTCGCGAAACAGTAAGAGTCTCCCCAATAAAACAAAGTATATAAAAAAATCGGAACAAGAGAACAGTCGATGAAGGAAATGGCACACATTTTTCAGTGGACAAAAACTCGCAGCGTTCTTTCCTTTTTGTGATGATGAAGATAGTACCAGCATCTTTATCAAAGCTCGAGGAATGAAAGGACGTAACGAAAAGAATGATAATAGTAAAATTATTTTCTTCGTGCTCTGTGTTCTTGCGCTATATATCAAAGTTGGATGGTATAAAGATGAGAAATGAAAAGTTGATAATATACTAGTAGTAAGTGTATGGTTTTTTTTTTGTATGTTTCTTGTAATTTATGAGTCATGCCTTTACTTGAAGTTTTGTTGTGTTCACTGTCT
Organism: Salina celebensis; assembly: GCA_036561885.1. NCBI lineage: Eukaryota > Metazoa > Arthropoda > Collembola > Entomobryomorpha > Paronellidae > Salina > Salina celebensis. The sequence continues at coordinate 17,734 of JAAXOA010000494.1, forward strand.
TCTTCAGTCATGCTATATCATCAGTCATGCCTCATGATGATGCTGCTGCTCTTGTTTCGTAAATATTCTTGGATACACAAGGATAAAGGAAATTATGAAAAGAAATCATAATCATCAGCTTATACACAAACACATCTGCAAGAAAGGAAGAAAAAAACAAAGGCAATTTTTCGTGAAGATAGTCGATGGAGTTTGTATGGGTGTAATCTGCAACAGGGAGGCATTTGAAGATGATGAAGAGTCAGGGTTTGTGCGAAATTTTCATCGTCACTCTAAATTCGCTCGCATTTTGACGTACGTATCTTTGAGGGATAAAGGCATGAATTGGAAAGCAATTCGTTTTCTAAATTATCTAAAATTTTCTAAAGTTTTATCTTTACAGGATAAAGTGTTATGATGACAGTGTAAAAAGAAACCACAATATTTTTATCAGGTAAATAATATGACGGTCAGAAGCTAAAGCTTAAAATTTAAATAGAATAGGTTTTACACTGAAGTGTTGTTGAGAGCAGCAGCAGTATAAAGTCAACTTTAGTTATGATTTTTTCAGTGTTCTACTTTACTTACATGCGATTTTGTGGGATTTCGGAAAAAGAATTGATCAGAGTTGGAACGTGAACGCTGTGTGCGAGGTTGTCTTACAGTAATGCCATTATGCGAATCTTGCGAACTGAATGGCGATAGTAATAATGCTTAAAAAATGAACTACAGGGAACAATATTTCTTCAAAGAATTGCTTCTCAGATAAACCGATATTCTAGATTTTTTATTTCACAAGTTTACTAAAAAAGAAAGAAAAAAATGTGCCCTAGAAAAGTTATTGTTAAAACTGTTCTTACGGTTCTTCACAAAAATGTAATCACATTACTTGTGTTGATCAATTACTGTTTCAAATAGTGAGCTACATTCCCTATGGGCTTTTTTGTTATTGTGTAGTGCATTACATAAAGTACCAAGTTTCGCGTAGAAGTTTCACATACAAAGTAATGTGCAATTCAGACGCGCCATAATTATCATCATTTTTTCATGTCAATAGATGTGAGCAAAAACCAACAACAATGACATATCACTACAATTTTTTTGATTGCACTAGATTTGATTTAAAGTCTGCCTTTTTTTGCGATAACACAAAACCACTATTACAGTTTCACCGTTTAAATTATATCATGCTGTCATAAAGTTGCCATTATGCAGTAAAAAATGCGAGAAAACACGGAATCGTGGTTTCGCAAATACACAGAGATGACTTTGTGTTTCACAAAAACTCTTCTTAAAATCCATAAATGACATTTTTCAGACACAACGACAAGTTTAAGTACATGTCCCGGCACGAAATAGAATGTAGCTTGACAACTATCAAATACTAAAGAAAACCAATCTCTCTTGAAGCCTGTCGCTGACAACGACGAAAAGTAACTTGGCTAAGTTAATTCATGTGAGATTTGTATAATGTATCTTCAAAGACATTATTTCGTTTCAGTTCGAAAAAAGAATCGAAAAGTCCTCATGACGATCAAATATATCGTCTGAAATTTTTGCAAAGATCAAGTCAAATCTCATTGGTTCATGATAAAGCGTATCAATATTAAAACGGAAGATCGTTTCTACTGTTGCATGTTACTGTTTCAAAAGTCTACAACTTGTAAGCAGTTTAGCTACGAAAACAGAAAATAAAATCCAGTTTTTGCTCAACTGTAATGTTATTATTACTTATATTGGGGAGCTTAACCTGTCCAATTTGCCTCCTCAGTAGGTGTTTTTTCTTTAGATGTATCTGTCTACAACTTGTATCGTATTATCTGTTCATTTTTTCTTTCATTTCTCCATTCTTTAAGTTGCTGAGCTGTTATGTGTGAACCTACTGTGATAATGTGGTCTCAGAACAGTCTTACTGAAAGTCACTTTGCGCTATTTGTTATTGTTACTCGGCACTAGGAGCGACAGCCGAGCAAACTATAACTTGAAATGGCCACTGCTTGCTCTCGTTTTTTGGACGATAGACACCCGAAACATAGTCTGGTTGATGCTCAACAATTGCCTTCTGTCACAATTTTCCTCGTTGGAGGGTTGTGCAAAAACAGAATGTTGCCTCGCGGAAAAAATGGAAGTGAAATGGCAGTGTTACTCGTTGATAATAGCAGTAATAATCTGGGCGTACAGCTTAGAAATTTTATAGCATCACCTTTTTATTTTCGACTCTCATTGCAATACAAAATATTTCAGATTTATTTTTTACTTTAACGTCATATACTAGCTTCAATGCTGTGCACCGATTTCACAATTCTATAGTCTATAGACTTGTGTAGTTTATACACTTCGTTATATACTGTCGTACCTGTTCTATAGCTGTCTAATAGACATAATGCTGGCGGCAAATGAAAATTTGTTACAATTCTGCCGTAAAAAATGGTCAAAACATTTTGACAATTTTCTACACTGCACAACATGTAATCTGAATCTCGCTGATGCTGTTACATGGTATTTCGACGCAAGCATCTTACTGGCTTCATTTTTCACCGATTTTTTTTTTTTGTTTTCTCTGTACACCAATTGTAATGAGAGCCGGAGCTACTCAAAAGGATTTTCATGTCATTGTTTGTAATGTTTTCTGTGTACGTGAGGATGCTAAATCATACTGCCGCAGGCATCCAAACAATGAACAAACTTCCCGCTGCGTACACCAATACCTATATCTATGAAAAATAATACAATTTTTGCTTTCTTTTTAATCCAATAAACATTTACGGAATATAGCTCAACGGAACATAACATATCGGTTTAAAAAAACGACGGTGACATAATACGCAATGAAAACGGACTTGGTACAAAAACTAAAAACTGTTTGCAAATATTGTCAATTTTCTATCTTTTTGAAATACGAGAAAACATTGCCGATAAATGTCACTTAGGTTAATAGAGAAAATAGACGTTTTGTGTGCCTGGTGTACAAAGTACTTTTACGAGTTACTTCTACTGGGCGAATCATGTACATATAGTAGTTTAGTTTAGTAGTAGTTATAGTAGTTTACAAGTGCAGAACTGAATGGTCTTTAAATTCGCAAATAAAAATTATGTTTTTTTTATTTCCTTTGTCCATTGTTTTCAATTATAAGTGACACAATAAATAAGTCAGTAGACATACACATCATAAATGGCGTTCATTTTTCTATACAAAATCTCACATCCCAAAATATATTATGGAATTACAAAATTCCATCCCGAAAATACTTTCGTTCGCCGCTGCACAGTGTATAGTTATGGTAGTTGTTCTAGAAACACTATGGAGCATTGGGTTGCAAGATCCAAAACCAGAATCCGGAAGTGAATTCTTAGGATGAATATACGTGGGAACACAGTAACTACAAGAAAACGTAAGCCTGATACTACTACCTGAAAAGCCAGTAAGCATGCAATGGCAAGGAATAAAATCTTATAGAACCAAACAAGTCATTATGTCTTGTATTTTAAACGCTCCCGCAAGTGCTATAAACCGTTTTTGAATTCATTTCTGAGATGAAAACATGATTTGTTTCTGGTTGGTTTTGCAACCCATTGCACAAGATTCTTCTATGCCGCGTATTTTGGGAAAGGTTTTTCTTCACCTGGGAGAACTTCATGAAAGCAAAAAGGTTACACACAGCTGGGGAAGTTGATGTTTGCAGAATGACCTATACTAATACACATAACCTACTTTTCAAGAAATGAATCTTTAGTTTTCGCACAGGGGGTTACTTTAAGAACATTGGAAACAGTGTTATGTTTCACAAACAAGAGTTGTAAGACTGAAAATATATTTTTACGGTCAACGGTGTATCTGCCGTACGCATAAAATACAAGATAACTTAAGCAACATTAAGTAAACAACAGTGAAATACCATACACTCAATACTCCGTTCTGTGAGAGAATATTTGCACACGAAACCTATTTAGTATGCGTCAGGTTTATAATAGGCCAACTATTCTTTTGAGATATGGTATGCGTATGAAGGAGAAAGCAAGTTTGGAAGTCCTGTTGACTTCCTTCTGGTTTATGAGAGATTGACTTATGTATTCTAACCATCTTAAAATTAAAAATTCAAACATTCCCATTTCTTGACTCTCTGGGGATTTAGATATTCTTTAGTTACAACTGGAAAATTTTCCTGCAAGTTGTGCCATCATTGTGTGAATAGAATTAAAAATGTTTGTGTAAATTTGATATTCATAGGGACCCTAAATGAGAAACGTGAAATATTTTCTCTGCGTGACTCATTATGAGATGCAATCCTGTTTATACGTATTTGATTATCGCATAGAATAAAAGCTAATATTCTTTCACTCTCAAATTCCCTTATAACATATTTCTAAATTGGACGACAAGATTTTTATTAAGTTATCAACCTAGTAAAGGCTAGGGTAATAATAAGCCGCACTGAATGTAATAATAAGGCATGTATGAAGGTTAAATTCATACTGGATGCGCCCTATTCCATTTGGTTTATATCTTGTGTGAACTCATGCAACAACAATCCCCTTAATAATTTTTTTATGCAAATGCATTCCCCCTTTTTTAGCGTTACAGTGATGACAAATGAGAGGAAATAGTAATTATAATAATATTTGAGAGAGGTCTTTCATAATACCAATTTAATGATTAGATAAGTTTCTCTGTGTTGCTAAATACATCGCTGCAATTCCCCTTGATTTTTTAGAACAACGTATTATTCACGTTTTTTATATTTTTAGCTTGACTGGAACACACCCGTTGTACAACATATTTCAGTTTTTCATCGAGTTAGCTGACAGTTCCATGAGAGAGCTTTATACGCAATTAAATTGGCATTTACAGGAACGTACGATTCCTTTTACAATTGTATCCCCAAATGTATGTATACCCCAAATCAAATGTAATACTATTTTGATTTAAATCCTACCATTGTAAACGAAAATGCTTGTATCAAATTATCATTACATGATATACATTGTAATTTATGAAGCGTAGCTGAAGGATCATTTTTCATTTAATATTCTTCAACATGAAGAATAACATTGTACGAAACGGATAATTGCAAATATTTTCATATTGCACTACTGACTTTCATTCATCGCAGCCACAAGACAGTTCGCGGATATTATTTTGACTATTTTGCGAAAGGTAACAAAAACTTCTACATATTTATATTGTATCAGAAATACGTACAAGGAAGACAGGTAATTACTACAACGCAAGGTCTACCACACTAAAAATATCCGAGTAGAAATGGAAAACAGCGGATGTTTCGTTTCCACTTTC